>JAJONR010000994.1:0-15288 GCA_029582245.1 Solanum etuberosum | reverse complement strand
GTTGCTCAGTTTCTTGCATGAAATTTAGAACCCTAGCTATGTAGTTCCTTTAGTTCATGAATTACACATGCTAGGCCAGCTATTTCAGTTATATACATGCTTCAGTTTACGAATGTCATATTATCAGATATAATTATTGCATTCTCAGAGTTGGCATGTCAGAACATCGAGCTATCCATGTTTTACAGAATTCAGTCATAATGTGTTAATTTCATAATCAATTGGGAGTAGCTTAATACCGAGTGAACTAGGGTTCCAGCGTACCCTCATAGTCCCAGAACTACGTGCCTCGTAGGTTATAAGTCCCCTTTGTGGGCATCATTTTAGTGATCACGCCAGTCATGCGTTTATACCTCTTGCAGGGTATATTGGGTCCTCTCGATGGGTTGTATACATCGGACTCCACATTTAGCTCATGTGGTTTTATGTCGGTTATTAGTATCTCCCACAGTATAGTCAGATTCTAGTGCATTGACCAGAATATCAGTTATAGTTCAGTATTCAGACTCAGCATATCATGTACTTAGTCAATGCATTCAATTAGCTCAGTATTCAGTATAACTCAGTATTTACATTCAGTTCAGATTATATCATTGCTCTTATTGCTTTGTTCAGTTATGATTATTGTTCAGCTTTACTCTATCCTGCATGCTCAGTACCTTTCAAGTACTGACGCATACTCTATGCTACATCTTCTCGTGATGTAGGTACAGGTTCTCAGCTTTCAGATCACGCATAGATCGGTTCTCGATCTTCAGCTCAACAGTATTAGTGGTGAGTCCTCATTCCCTGAGGACGACATACATGGTTCCTTTGCTTTTAGTCTTAGTTTCAGTTTTTCCAAGATTTAACTGGGCATGTCCCAAATTTTCTAGTCAGTTAGAGGCTTTATTTCAGAGATAGTTAGAATCGGCTTTAGTGTTTGATTTTGACTTCTCAGTTGTTGTTAAACTCTCCGCATTTATATATTCAGATGTAGTATGGGTATAATCCATCATTTCAGATTTATCTTATGATTAGCTTTCGCACAGTGTTTATTTATTCAGTTCTCTTTAAGTATGCTTATGATATGCCAGCAGGGTTAGCTTGGGGTCACTCGTGATCCTAGGTCCCATGTCCACATCCTGGGGGTAGCTTGGGGTGTGAAAAACTTGGTATCAGAGCATTAGGTTTAACTGTCCTAGGATGTCTTAAAAGCCGCATTAAGTAGAGTCCTTTTCATGGGTGTGAAGTGCACCATATCTAATGATGGGGAAGCTACGAAGTGTTTTACGAAAGCCTCACTTTCTTGATATTCTTATCGTGCGTTTGTATGATCTCTCTCTAACTCATCGTTATGCATTTCATATCATTCCTCCTCGTAGAGCTAACGCAAGGATTGCTAACGCAGCTCCTCCAGTCCCAGATCAGGAAGTTTCAAATGCAGAGTTTTGGAATGCTATCCAAATTTTGTCTCAGAGTGTGACTAACCAGAACAACCGGCAGGTTCCAGATCCGGCAAATGCTAATGTTGGGTCAGTTGCAGCTAGAGTTTGTGATTTTGTTAGGATGAATCCGCCTAAGTTCTTAGGATCGCATACTGGTGAGGATCCCTAAAACTTCATAGATGAGGTCCAGAAGATATTTGGATTGATGCAAGTGACAGGTAATGCTAGGGTTGAGTTAGCATCCTATCAGCTTAAGGATGTAGCTCATGTATGGTATACTCAATGGAAAGAGAATAGGGGTACAGATGCAGCTCCTATCCCTTGGGAATTCTTTAGTGAGACTTTTCTAGACAGGTTCTTCCCAAGAGAGTTGAGGGAGGCAAGAGCTCAGGAGTTCATGAATTTGAGAAAAGGTAACATGACAGTCCAAGAGTATGGACTCAAGTTCACCTAACTCTCCAGGTACGCTCCTCACATGGTTGCCGATTCCAGGGCTCAAATGAACAAGATTCTGTATGGAGTGTCAAAGTTAGTGAAAATAGAGTGCAAAAATGCTATGTTGCTGGAAAATATGAACATCTCTAGGCTTATGACTCATGCTTAGCAGGTTGAGGGAGATAAGCTTAAGGAAATAGCTAAGGACAACAAGAAATCTAGAATAGGTAACTATGAGTACTCTCAACAGAAATCGGGTGGTGGAAATCACTTTCAGTTTCAGCAGAAATCTTCAGCTTCGGCACCTTCGTTAGCTAGTGTTCCATCATCCAGGTTCCGATAGGATCCGAAAGGTAGGGCATCAGGATCTAAGTCTCAGTGGAGTATTTCAGGTAACAGAACCTACCCAACTTGTCCTAAGTGTGCTAAGAACCATCCTAGCGAGTGTCTTGCAGGAAAGGAAGGATGATTTGGGTGTGGTCAGTCTGGTCACAGGTTGCGAGATTGTTCTTCTAAGTAGGGTCAAGGAGGTAATAATGGTAGAGCTCAGTCCACAACTTCAGCAGCACCAGCAGGTCGCCCGACTCAGTAGGGTAACTCATCTGGTATAGGTGGCGGTCAGCACCAAAATAGGTTGTTTGCTCTTCAGGCTCGCCAGGATCAGGAAGATTCTCCTAATGTGGTCACTGGTACGTTATGAGTTTTTAACTTAGATGTTTATGCTTTGTTAGATCCAGGGGCTAATCTTTCCTTTGTAACTCCTTATATAGCAGTCAAATTCGATGTTAGTCCAGAAACTCTGTCAGAACCCTTCTTAGTCTCTACTCCAGTTGGTGACCCAGTTATAGCTAGACGGGTATATAGAAATTGCCCTGTCACAGTCTCTTAGAAAGTCACCTCAGCAGATCTTGTAGAGTTAGAAATGGTAGACTTCGATATCATTCTAGGCATGGATTGGTTACATTCCTGTTATGACTCAGTCGATTGTAGAACTAGAATTGTTCGTTTTCAGTTTCTAGACGATCCAATCTTAGAATGGAAGGGCAGTAGCTTAGCGCCTATAGGTCCATTCATTTCTTACCTTAAGGCCAGAAAGATTATCTCTAAGGGTTATCTCTATCATCTAGTTCGGGTTAAGGATTCAAGCTCTAAAACACCAACTCTTGAGTCAGTTCTAGTAGTTAATGAGTTCCCAGAAGTCTTTCCAGAAGATCTTTCCGGAGTTCCTCCCGAAAAGGAAATTGACTTCGAAATTAATCTCCTTCCATATACCCAGCCTATTTCTATTCCTCCTTACATAATGGCTCCAGCTGAGCTTAAGGAATTGAAAGAGCAGTTGAAAGACCTTCTAGATAAGGGCTTCATCAGACCTAGTATTTCGCCATGGGGTGCACCAGTGTTGTTTGTGAAAAAGAAAGATGGTTCTCTTAGGACGTGCATTGAATATCGACAATTGAACAAAGTCACAATCAAGAATAAGTATCCCATCCCCAGGATTGATGACTTGTTTGACCAACTTCAGGGTGCTAGTCATTTTTTGAAGATAGACCTCAAATCCAGTTATCATCAGCTCAGAGTCAGAGATAGTGACATTCTGAAAACAGCCTTCAGAACTCGGTATGGTCATTATGAATTTGTAGTTATGTCATTTGGACTAACCAATGCTCCTACAGCTTTCATGGATTTGATGAACAAAGAGTTCAAGAAGTATTTGGACTTGTTCGTTATCGTCTTTATTGATGATATCCTCATTTACTCTAGGAATGAGGAAGAACATGAGAATCATTTGAGAGTTGTTCAACAAACTCTCAAAGATCGCCAGTTGTTTGCTAAGTTTAGCAAATGTGAGTTTTGGTTATAATCAGTTGCTTTCCTCGGGCATATAGTAGCTAGCAAAGGGATCCGAGTGGATTCTCAGAAAATAGAAGCGGTGAAATAATGGCGCAGAACTACCTCTCCTACATATAGAAGAAGTTTCTTGGGTCTAACAGGTTATTATAGAAGGTTCGTGGAAGGATTTTCATCATAGCCTCTCCATTGACTAAGTTGACTCAGAAAAAAGGTTAAGTTTCAGTGGTCAGATGATTGTGAGAAAAGCTTCGCAGAACTGAAAACTAGGTTGACTACAACTCCGATTTTGACTCTACCAGAGGGTTCAGATGGTTATGTTATCTATTGTGATGCGTATAGAGTCGGCCTAGGTTGTGTGTTGATGCAGCGAGGTAAGGTTATAGCTTATGCTTCTAGACAACTTAAGGTACATGAGAAGAATTATATGACTCATGACCTCGAGCTTGCAGCAGTGGTGTTTGCACTTAAGATTTAGAGAAATTACTTGTATGGTGTTCACGTAGATGTGTTCACAGACCGTAAAAGCCTTCAAGTATGTGTTCACCTAGAAAGAGTTGAATCTTCGCCAGAGGAGATGGCTTGAGTTCCTCAAGGATTATGACATGAATATGCTTTACCATCCTGGTAAGGCCAATGTAGTAGCAGATGCCCTTAGCAGACTATCTATGGGTAGTAGCACATGTTGAGGAAGAAAGAAAAGAACTAGCAAGGGATGTTCACAGGCTTACTCGCTTGGGAGTTCGCCTTATGAGCATATCAGATGATTGTGTAACAGTTCAGAATGGATCAGAATCTTCATTGGTAACAGAGGTTAAGGAAAAGCAAGACAGTGATCTGATATTGCTTCAACTAAAGGGTGTAGTCCACCAGCAGAGAGTTGAGGTATTTTCCCAAGGGGGAGATGGTGTGCTTTGCTATCAGGGTCGATTATGTGTTTCTAAGGTGGGTGAGTTGAGACAGCAGATTCTTGCAGAAGCCCATAACTCCAAGTGTTCTATTTATCCAGGCGCCACTAAGATGTATCGTGATCTGCGGGAAGTCTTTTGGTGGAATGGCATGAAGAGGGATATAGCAGGCTTTGTGGCTAAGTGCCCCAATTATCAACAAGTGAAGTTAGAACATCAGAAATCAGGGGGTATGACTCAAGAGATCAACATTCCTACTTGGAAGTGGGAAGTGATCAACATGGACTTCATTACAGGTTTACCTCATACGCGCAGACAGCATGACTCCATTTGGCTGATAGTAGACAGAATTAATAAGTCTGCACGTTTTTTTGGCTGTTAAGACTACAGACTCGGCGGAGGATTACGCCAAGCTTTACATTAATGAGATAGTCATGTTGCATGGGGTTCCTTTGTCTATCATCTCAGATAGAGGTCCTCAGTTTACCTCTAATTTCTGGAAGTCATTTCAGAAAGGTCTTGGTACTCAGGTTAATCTTAGCACAGCGTTTCATCCGCAAACGGATAGTCAGGCAGAGCGTACCATTTAGACCTTAGAGGACATGTTGAGAGCTTTTGTGATCGACTTCAAGGGTAGTTGGGATGATCACCTTCCTCTTATAGAGTTCGCCTACAATAATAGCTACCATTCAAACATTTAGATGGCCCTTATGAGGCATTGTATGGGCGTAGATGTAGATCTCCAGTTGGTTGGTTTGAAGTAGGTAAAGCAGCCTTGATAGGACCAGATTCGGTTCATGATGCTATGGAAAAAGTGCAGCTCATTAGAGATAGACTAAAGACAGCCCAGAGTAGCCAGAAGTCCTATGCAGATGTAAGGAGAAGGGACTTGGAGTTCCAGGTTGATGATTGGGTTTTCCTAAAATTGTCACCTATGAAGGGGGTGATGAGGTTTGGCAAGAAAGGAAATCTCAGTCCTAGATATGTAGGCCCTTACAAGGTCTTGAAAAGGGTTGGTAAAGTGGCTTACGAGTTAGAGTTGCCAGCAGAACTAGCAGCAGTGCATCCGGTCTTACACGTTTCGTTGTTGAAGAAATGTGTGGGTGATCCAGCATCCATAGTACCTTCAGAGAGTGTGGCTGTGAAAGATAGTCTCACTTATAAGGATGTGCCAATTGAGATTCTTGATCGTCAGGTTAGAAGGTTGAGAAACAAAGAAGTCGCTTCAGTTAAGGTTTTGTGGAGGAGTCAGTCGGTAGAAGGAGCTACTTGGGAAGAAGAAGCAGCCATGAAGGCCAAGTATCCTCATTTCTTTCCTTCCAATTCCATTCCAGCTTGAGTTAATAGTTCCTCTTCAGTTTTTCAGTCATTCATGCGCAAAATTCAATCTTAGTATCATGTTCCTTCAATTTGTACTTGCATTTTCAGCGTATTTGCATGTCCTTTAAACTCAATTCATTCAGAAATGAGTTTTCAGAAATTATTGGTAGGGCTTGCAACACTTTCCCTCCATATTCAGCTAGTTTAGTCTTCATTCGAGGACGAATACTCCCAAGGGGGAGATAATGTAACACCCCGTATCATAGACAGACCAGATTGCATATTTGAGAAACTACAGGTACCACCGACGGGCACCACCTATGGACCGTAGGGTGACCCACGGTCCGTCCTGGTGGTCCGTGGTTCACCACCTGGAGCACCTCCCAGAAAAGCCTAAAAAAATTATTCTAAGTCCAGACCTATGCCAGGACCTACGGACCGTAGGTCAGACCACGGTCCGTGGTCCAGGGCCGTAGGTCGGGTCCCAGATTTCAGTCCCAGAAACCCCCAAAAAATTAGCTAAGGGTCAGCCTACGCCAGGACCTACGGACCGTAGGTCAGACCATAGTCCGTGGCCAGGGCCGTAGGTCAAACCCTCATTATTCAACTCCCAGTAACGAATGACGATTGACCAGCACGGACCGTCGGTCCATCCAGATCCGTCGGTTGACCCCGACAGCAGTTAAGTCAGGAGTCTTTTGGTCTTTTCTCTATGCGTTGGACCCCTAAACTACGTCGTTTAACCCCCTAAACTACGTCGTTTAACCCCCTAAACTACGTACTTTTTGTCAGTTTAAGCCTAGTAACTTAATTAGAACTTACCCTAGTCAATTTATTCTCTAAAATTTAGCAAACTCAGAGAAAAAGGGGAGAAAGAGGTGACCAAACACTTTTCCAAGAACGCAACGAGTTTTCTTCAGTTTCAGCTCCAAAATCTAAAGATTTCTCCGTGGAATTCATCACTAGGTATGTGGGATTTCACAAGTGGGTTTCTTTCGCCCATTAGGTCCCTAGAATTCAGTCAGAATCTTGATTCCCTTGATATTATCTAGACCTAGGGTTTCTTGAATGTTAGAAATTGTTGGGTTTTAGCTGTTAGAATGATCCAAATCAGATTATCATGTTGTTGCTTAGTTTCTTACATGAAATTCAGAACCCTAGCTATGTAGTTCCTTTAGTTAATGAATTACACATGCTAGGCCAGCTATTTCAATTATATACATGCTTCAGTTTACGAATGTCATATTATCAGATACAATTGTTGTATTCTCAGAGTTGGCATGTCAGAACATCGAGCTATCCATGTTTTACAGAATTCAGTGATAATGTGTTAATTTCATAATCAATTAGGAGTAGCTTAATACCGAGTGGACTAGGGTTCCAGCGTACCCTCATAGTCCCAGAACTACGTGACCCGTAGGTTGTAAGTCCCCTCTATGGGCATCATTTTAGTGATCATGCCAGTCATGCCTTTATACCTCTGGCAGGGTATATTGGATCCTCTCGATGGGGAGTATACATCAGACTCCACATTTAGCTCATGTGGTTTTATGTCGGTTATTAGTAGCTCCGACAGTACAGTCAGATTCTAGTGCATTGACCAGGTTATCAGTTATAGTTCAGTATTCAGACTCAGCATATCATGTACTTGGTCAGCATTCAGTTAACTCAGTATTCAGTATATCTCAGTATTTACATTCAGTTCAAATTATATCATTGCTCTTTTTGCTTTGTTCAGTTATGATTATTGTTCAGCTTTACTCTATCCTGCATGCTTAGTACCTTTCAAGTACTGACGCATACTCTGTGCTACATCTTCTTGTGATGTAGGCCCAGGTTCTCAACTTCAAGATCACGCATAGATTGGTTCTCGATCTTCAGCTCAACAGTATTAGTGGTGAGTCCTCATTCTCCGAGGACGACAAACAGGGTTCCTTTTCTTTTAGTCTTAGTTTCATTTTTTGCTAGATTTAGCTAGGGCTTGTCTCAGCATTTCTAGTCAGTTAGAGCCTTTATTTCAGACATAGTTAGAATCAGCTTTAGTATTTGAGTTTGACTTTTCAGGTCTTGTTAAACTCTCCGCATTTATATATTCAGATGTAGTATGGGTATTCCCCATCATTTCAGATTTATCTTAGGATTAGCTTTCGTACAGTGTTTATTGATTCAGTTTTCTTTAAGTATGCTTATGATATGCCAGCAGGGTTAGCTTGGGATCACTCATGATCCTAGGTCCCGTGTCAGCGTCCTGGGGGTAGCTCGGGGCGTGACACTGTATGGCACTGTAGAGCTCAAGGAGCTTAGTGTTCAGCTTTAGGATCTCGTGGGTAAGGGATTCATTCACCCCAATATTTCTCCTAGGGGTGCCCTATTTTGTTTATGAAGAAAAAGGATGGGTCTATGCGTATATGTATCGATTAAAGGCATCTAAACAAGGTGATGGTGAGAATAGGTACCTTATGAATTGTACCGATTATTTATTTGACCTGTTTTAGGGTGTGGTTGTTTCTCTAAGATTGATTTGAGATCCATTTACAATCATTTGAGAATTAGGGCGACACATCCCTAAGACAACTTTTAGGACTAATTACGGTCATTATGTGTAACACCTTGGTTTTTGAAAGAAGAAAATGCAGTTTTTTTGGGCTGGTGTCTGTGTCTACGGGTTCAATCTACGGACCGCAGAAGATTTTATGGGCCATAGATGACCCGTAGGAAGTGGGAAAATATTTTTTTTGAAAACTAGTCCCAATACCCTTTTTACGGTTCACCAGGACGACTAGTTATTCCTTGTACAAGTTGTAGATCGGTCTCGTAGGTGACCCCAGACTTAGTGAAATTTTGAAGCTTAAAGTTGGTTTCTACGGTAGGCATGTACGGTCCGTAGGATGACCTACGAGTCGTACATGGGTTACATCAAAAAGTTGGCCAATTAAGAGTCTCTGATCATTTTCTATGGTTGACCAATACGGTTGGTAGAAGGTTCTATGGACCGTAGTAATAGGCCAACAGTTATTTTAAAAGGCATTTTAGTCTTTTCCCTAATTGATTAATGCCTAAACTTAATCTTTTTGCTTCCTACCCTAAGCCCTATATAACGTTTTAACCCCTAAATTAACCACTTTCAACTCATTCCCTAATATTCCCTAAAACTAACCAAAGTCATCCTCCCAAATTCTCTTAAGACTAAGGAAGAAGAAGAGGAACTGTGGTTCAACTTCAAGTCTCCAATCCTCAAATCTTTGTGGGCTTTACAGTATTCACCTATGGAGTCTTTTCCTCCATATGGTTCCTAAATTCTCAAATTTACAAGTTAGATTCACCAATTGAAGGTAGGGTTTTATTCAATCTCCATGGGTTCTTTTCAATTATAATCCTGTCACGATCCAAAGTACACCCTAGACGTGACATGGCGTATAAGGCCCCGAGAAGCCCTACACAAGTTACTTAGCATACATCATACAAGATAAGAGAGTTTAAAAGTAGCATTTCATGTAAAAGAGTTTGACACAAAATAGTGGAAGTCTAACATAAGTCTCAAAGCCATCTATTACATCAAAGGAGTGATTGGGACGTAACCCATACATCACATATAACATCCGAAGGGAGAAGAATCGTCAAGCCCTACATTCGTGAAACAATGTAGGCACAAGTATGCAGTAGTACATAGAATATACTAAGTATGATAGCAATGCATAAGATTTATGAAATAATGCTAAAAATAACCTTACATGACATGCAATGACCAAGCTAAATCATAAGATAAAAGGGTTAGAAAACATAAATCATAATCATGGTCAATGCATGTTAAACATCTTTAAAACACTTTTGAGATACTTATGGAAGTAACCTTAGTTCATTAGTGTGGGAAGTTTGCCATTAACAAACATAGACCAAGTGAGCTATAACCTGGAATCCAGTTTCTATCCCACACCAAAAAGAGATGTCCTTACTTGCCAAGGTAAGAACCATAAACTTCTAGCTTTTGTGGATCCATTAGCTAATGTCTATCTAAGACAAACTTATGGTGGCACATTGTTATGGGATAGAGAGATTGCTACTAGAAACCCAGCCTCAACTACGGCAGAGCTTTCATCTCAATATCATAGCAGTGCTAAGAATAAATCCCACAAAATAGTTATTAATCTTAACTTATGTTATTATACATAGAAGGGCACATCAAGTAGCCAATCTAAACTAGAATTTATTAGAATAGCTCCTTAATCTTGATTCAACCTAGGTGAGAAAACTTTTCAACCTTATAAATCCTTTATGTGAGAAAATCCTTTCACAACAACAACAACATCGATGTTTTACTCTCAAAGTAACCTTAAATTATTTTCACCAACTTCATAAATAATCAAATATATCTTCATAAATTCATCTTCCATAGTTCAAAAGTTTCATCATATGATCATAGTCTAGAAATTATGGATCATGCATGGGTTCAAGTGCATTCAACTTAAAAACATGCAATTATCTCAGTTCATGCATAAAAACTCATAAAACAATCAATTGGATCATAATTGAAAAGGACCCATAAGATTCAATAAAACTCTAACTTCCATTGGAGATTTTAACTTGTAAAATAGTAGAATTTAGGAACCCTATGGAGGAAAGGACTCCATATGTGAATACTATCATACCTTGATGCCAAAAGCTTGCAATTAATGGTGAATTTGGAAACTTGATCGTGAAACCCTAGCCTTCTTCTTCAAGCTTTAGAGAGAGAAATATTGGGGAAGAACTTGATCAACTTTTGGGATTTTAGAAGAATGAGTTCAATTGGCTAATTTTGGGGAAAAATATTTATATAGGGTCTAGGATAAAGAGTAAAATGACATAGTATTGGGTTAGAATAATTAGGAAAACACCCAAAAGACCCTCAAAAAATAATTGTTGAATCGATCAATTATCTAGACCTGCGGTTCGTATGTCCATTTAAGAATTGTCCGGGTGAGCCATAGGTCAAGTACTGGGACCTAAAATTTTACCCATTTTCGATGGATCCCATGTACGGTCTGTTGGTCTTCCTACGGTCCAACATGCCATTCGTCGTTCCTAACTTAGACCTTCAAATTTTCCCTAAGTTTGGGCTCACCTACGAGACATACCTAGGACTCGTAAATTGAATGACGAACCGTCCTGGTGGACCACAAAAAAAAGTACTGGAACTTGACTTTTTGAAAAATATTTACCCCTCCACTTACGGTTCTCACATATGGCTCATAAGAGCACCTACAGACCGTAGGTTGGGACCGTAGACACATATATCATCTATGAAAGTTTTGCACTATTCCTTTTTTTTTTCAAATCTGAGGTGTTACAATATCCCCCCCCCCTTAGGACCATTCGTCCTCGAATGGGTCTCTAGACATCATAAGGAGGGTAGGAACTAGATCTAACATCCCAACATGAATGCAATCATATAATGCACATACCCGAGAAGGAAAATCAACTCCAAGCTAAAGCATATTCAAAACATCATTTAATAAGGCCTACATGCAATTCATACTCAAATGCACATAAACATGGAGAAATCAATCAAGTTACCTCATTTTCAAAAAATCTAATTTTCATGAGCATGCATGCATGAGGAAATATGAGAATGACTAAGACATAAGGAGGGACCATGAGGAACTAAATACCTCAAGCCAGAATGGGGTCGGAGGGAAAGAGATGAGGATAATGGTATTTTATATCGACCTCGGCCTCCCAAGTAGCACCCTCAACTAACTGATTTCTCCAAAGAACCTTCACGAAAGCAACTTCTTTGTTTTTCAACCTTTTAACTTGTCGGTCCAAAATCTCAACCGGAACTTCTTCATAAGCAAGATTCTCCTTAACTCCCAAACCTACCAAAGGAACTATGGATGTCGTATCTCCAACACACTTCTTCAACAAGGAGACATGGAAAATTGGATGTACCGAGGCCAAATCGGCAAATCAAGCTCATAAGAAACTTTACCAATACGCCTTAAAATCTGATATAGGCCCACATAACGAGGACTAATCTTCCCTTTCTTTCCAAACCTCATCACACCCTTCATGGGTGAAATTTTTAAATAGACCCAATCATGAACATCAAACTCAAAGTCTCTTCTTCTAACATCGGCATAGGACTTTTGTTGACTTTAAGTCAGTTTCAACCTTTCTCTAATAAGTTGAACTTTTTCCATAACGTCGTGCGGGACCTATCAAAGCAACTTCACCCACTTCAAACCAACCTATAGGAGATCTACATCTCCTACCATATAGAGCCTCAAATGGAGCCATACAAATGCAGGAATGATAGTTATTATTGTACACAAACTCGATCAAAGGAAAATGATCATCCCAATTATCCTTGAAGTCAATTACACAAGCTCTCAACATATCTTCCAAAGTTTGGATAGTACGCTCTGCTTGCCCATCAATTTGTGGAAATAATGTCGTACTAAGCTTAACATGAGTACCGAGGCCCCTTTGAAAAGATTTCCAAACCTAAAAGGTAAATTGGTATCATGATCGGAGATAATGGATAAGGGAAATCCATGCAACCTGACCATTTCTCTCAAGTACAACTAAGCATAGTCCTCCACCGAATAAGAAACCTTGATGAGAATGAAGTGAGAAAATTTCATCATTCGATCCACAACAACCCAAATTGAGTCATGTGGTCGTCTAGTGCAGGGTAAACCAACAATAAAGTTCATGTTCAAATCTTTCCACTTCCAAGTAGGAATACTAATATCTTGGGACAAGTCTCCCAGCTTTTGATGCTCAACTTTCACTTGTTGGAAATTAGGATATTTAGACACAAATTTTGTAGTATTCTTCATCATATCATTCCACCAATAAACCTCCCACAAGTCACAGTACATCTTGGTGGCTCCCGGGTGAATGAAATATCGAAAACTATGAGCTTCTGATAGAATTTGCTCCCTCAAATCATCAACATTGGGAAAACACAAACAACCTTGATATCGAATTACACCATCTCCCCCTTGGGAGAAAGCCTCTATGGACTTTTTAAGCACCGCTTTCTTCGATTCAACCAAAGTCGGATCAAGAACTTGCTTGGCCTTCACATCTGTCATAAAAGATGATTTTGAACTATTATGTACCATAACACCGCCTTTAGTAGAGTCGACCAACAAAACACTCAATCGAGTAAATCTATCAACATGAGCAACACTACCCCATCGATAACCTACTAAGAGCATCCACCACCATATTCGCCTTGTCAAGGTGATACAGAACATTCATGTCATAATCCTTTAGTAACTCAAGCCACCTCCTTTGGCGAAGATTTAGATCTTTTTGTATAAACACATATTGCAAACTTTTGTGGTTGATAAAAACATCAACATGAACACCATACAAGTAATGCCTCCATATCTTTAAGGCAAAAACAAACGTCGCTAGTTCTAAATCGTGGGTAGGATAATTTTTTTCATGAATCTTAAGTTGATGTGAAGCATTTGCAATAACTTTCCCATTCTACATCAGAACACACCCAAATCCAACTTTTGAAGCATCACAATAAACCACAAATTCATCGGATCCTTCCTTTAAAGTCAACACCAAAGCAGAGGTAAGTCTATCCTTCAATTCTTGAAAACTCTTTTCACAGGCTTTGGACCATATGAACTTAACCTTTTTTTTTGGTCGATGTCGTCAATGGAGAGGCAATCTAAGAAAACCCTTCAATGAACCTCTTATAGTAACCAGACAAACCCAAGAAACTTCTAAAATCTGAAAGGGATAAAGGTCTAGGCCAACTTTTAACCGCATCCGTCTTCTAAGGATCTACCTCAATACCCTTACTGGACACAATATGACCAAGAAAAGCCACAAATCTTAACCAAAAATCACATTTGCTAAATTTTGCAAAGAGTTGTTTTTCGTAAGGAACTTACAACACAATCCTAAAATGATTGGTATGCCCATCCTCACTCCTTGAGTAAATCAAGATATCATCGATAAACACAACCACAAATATATCAAGGTATTGTCTAAACACCATATTCATCAAATCCATAAATGCGTCCAGGGCATTAGTCAAGCCAAAAGACATTACCAAAAACTCATAGTGACCATATCGAGTCCAAAAAGACATCTTCGGAATGTCTGCTTCCTTCACCCTCAACTGGTGATAACCCGACCAGAGGTAAATTTTAAAGAAGTCACTTGCTCCTTGAAGTTGATCAAACAATTTATCAATCCTTGGAAGAGGATACTTATTCTTAATGGTAACTTTCGTCAACTGATGGTAGTCGATGCACATGCGAAGTGAACCATCTTTATTTTGAACAAACAAAACTAGAGCACCCCACGGTGAGATACTCGGTCGAATAAAGCCCTTATCCAACAAATCTTTCAACTGCACCTTTAATTCCTTAAGGTTTGTCGTAGCCATTTGGTAAGGAGGAATAAAAATAAGGTATGTATCTGGGAGAAGGTCAATACCGAAGTCTATATCCATTTCAGTAGGAACACCAGGTAGATCATCGAGAAACACTTCTGGAAACTCATTAACATCGGGACAAACTCAAGAGTAGGGGTTTCAGAATCCATATCCCTCACTCTAACTAGATGGTATATGCAACCCTTAGAAATTATCTTTCTAGCTTTAAGACAAGAAACAAACGGGCCTTTCAGCATAGAATCCCACTTTCCACTCTAGAATAGGATTATTTGGAAATTGAAACTTGAACACTCAAGTTCTACAATCGATAGAAGCATAACAAGAATCCAACCAATCCATACATAGAATAACATCAAAATCTAACATATTAAGCTCTACAAAATCAACATGAGTGACTCTATTACGCCTCGAAGCTACCCCCAAGAAGTGGACACGGGACCTAGGATCAGGAGTGACCCCAAGCTAACCCTGCTGGCATAACATAAGCATACTTAAAGAGAACTGAATCAATAAACACTGTGCGGAAGCTAATCATAAGATAAATCTGAAATGATGGGGAATACCCATACTACATCTGAAAATATAAATGCAGAGAGTTTAACAACAAATGAAAAGTCAAACTAGAATACTAAAGCTGATTCTAACTATGTCTGAAATAAAGCCTCTAACTAATTAGAAATGCTGGGACATGCCCCAGCTAAATCTAGCAAAAACTGAAAATAAGACTAAAAGCAAAGGAACCATGTATGTCGTCCTCGAAGAATGAGGACTCACCACTAATACTGCTGATCTGAAGATCGGGAACCGATCTATGCATGATCTGGAAGCTGAGAACCTGAACCTATATCACGAGAAGATGTAGCGCAGAATATGCGTCATTACTTGAAAGGTACTGAGCATGCAGGATAGAGTAAAGCTGAACAATAATCATAACTGAACA
>JAJONR010000993.1:0-87917 GCA_029582245.1 Solanum etuberosum | reverse complement strand
CACAATATATATATATATATATATATATATATATATATATATATATATATATATATTTGTTCAAAATAATTGTGTTCTTTTATGAAAAAGTGTCACTTAAAATGTTGTGATTTTTCATGAAAAGATTTTTCTATTAAAATAAAACTATTTGTCTATTGGTGAATAGTCATTTGTCATGTTTTGTAAAAGAAGTTTTTGGACTATATTGCCTTTATTGGACTGATGAAATTATGTTCATGGGTAGTTCTATAACAATTGAAATGAAAGTTATGAAAAGATCCTTCTGAAAGGGACATTTGACAAGGTGCTGTCTCTAAACAATGTTTGTGTCACACAAAATTGTAAGAAGTAGGAACAAAATATTTGTTAAAAAAAACTACCTCACGGAGAGCTTTTCAAACTCAATATTTTTATTTGTTCTTACTTGCTTGAGTCAAACTGTTTGTGACATGAACATTTGGGACATGTCAATTGCAAAACCTTGCAAGGAAAACTGATCAACTTAGATGTTTTGTCTAACTTGCAATAAATAAAAATGTCAACTTTGCGTTGAATCTAAGTATGCTAAGCATTCTTATAAATCTGTTGAAAGAAACTCTAATCCCTTAGAGTTGATTTACTCTGACATTTGTGATATGAAGTCAACACCATCTCGTGGTGGGAAAAAGTATCTCATAACTTTTATTGACAGTTGCATTAGATACAACTATGTCTATTTGTTGAATGGTAAAGATGAAGCAATAGAAACATCTAGACAATATAATATTGAAGTTGAAATCAATTGGGAAAAATATAAGAAGTGATAGGGATTGAGAATATAAATCTCCTTTTGCAGAAATATGTTTGGAAAGTGAATTTATCCATCAACTACTGCCCCATTCACCTCAATCTAATGGAATTCCAGAATGAAAAAAAAATGAACTTTGAAGGAAATGATGGCTACATTACATATATGTTCAGGTTTACCACAAAACTTGTGTGGAGAAGCTATCCTTACAGCAAAAGGGAACAACAAAAAGTTTTATCTTTTTAGAAAGAAAGCAATAAAAAGTTTTGTTTGTTCGGGACACAATCTATTCCATATGAGAAATGGAAAGGAAGGAAATCCAACTTGAATTATTTCAAAGTGTGGGGGTGTCTTGCCAAAATCCAAGTTCCTATTTCTAAAAGGATTAAAATAGGACCTAAGACTATGGACTGTAAAATTAGACTTGAGTAGTCTATTGAAGGGTCTAAAATACCCTGGAAAGAACAAAAGGAAAATATATTTAATAAAGAAATTCAGAGGCGTAGTAAATGTCAAAGGACATCTACTTTCTTCGGATTTGATTTTGTAACATTTCCTATGTCTTCTGTGAACTCATCATTTTTGGAAAGATGGTGTCAATAGTGAGATTGATTTAATCTTGAGTAACCATATTGGAAGTTGATTGATCTCCCTCAAGGAAATAAACCTTTGGGTTTAAAGTGAATCTTCAGAAGGAAAATGAAAGTCGATGGAAGTGTTGACAAATACAAAGCAAGACTTTTTGTCAAAGGCTTTAGACAAAAAAAAGTCTTGATTTTTTTGACACATACTCGTCAGTAACTAGAATTACATTCATTCGGATGTTAATTGCATTAGTTGCGGTATATGACCTCCAAATTCATCAAATGAATGTGAAAACAACTTTATTAAATGGAGAACTGGAGGAAGAAATTTACATGGAACAACCCGAGGATTTTGTGGTTCCTGGTAAAGAAAAGAAAGTGTGCGAACTTGTTAAGTCACTTTATGGACTAAAACAAGCACCCAAACAATGACATTAAGAAATTTGGACAAACCATGTTGGCAAATGGATTTAAGAATGATGGAAATGGTAAATGTGTTTACACTGAAATCACAATGCCATTGTTTGTTTGTATATTGATGACATGTTGATCATCAGTAGAGACATTAATGACATAAATGCTATTAAACATATGCTAGAAAACAACTTTGTTATGAAAGATCTCGGAGTTGTTGATGCGATCTTAGGTATAAGAATCCTTAGAATTCCATAATGTTTAACATTGTCACAATAGTCTCATTACATTGAAAAAGTACTTGACAAGTTCAAATATTTGAATTTCAATATTGTCAAGACTCCAATAAATGTGAGCTTTGCATTTCAAAAGAATGAAGGGAAAAGTGACTCACAATTGGATTATGCCAGAGTATTGGGAAGTATGATGTATATCAGAAAGTGTATGTGATCGAATATAACATGTGTTGTTAGTAAACTGAGTTGGTTCACGAGTAATCCCAGTCAAACTCATTGAATGACAATGAAAAGAGTTTTGGGGTATTTAAAACATACTCAAAACTATGTGTTGCATTATAATAAATATCCAGCAATATTGAAAGGATATAGTGATGCAAATTGGATCACCGGATCAAATGAAGTAAAATCTATGAGTGGATATGTATTTACTCTTGGTGGAGGAGGAGTCTCTTGGAAATCTTCCAAACAGAAATCTATCGCTAGCTCTACAATGATCTCTGAGCTTGTTGCTCTAGATAAGACCGGTGAATAAGTTGAAAGACTACGAAATTTCTTGATAGATATTCTTTTTTGGCCCAAACCTTTGGCATCAGTATGCATACACTTTGATAGTCAAGATGCAATAAGTAGGGCATGGAGCATGATGTATAACGAAAAGTCTCGTCATATAAGGTGTAATAAAATACCGTTAGAAAACTACTCTCTAGTGGAATTATCACAATTGACTATGTAAAGTCAAAGGATAATGTGTCGGATCCACTTACAAAAAGGCCTAACTAGAGAGAAAGTTGAAAGATCATCTAAGGGAATGGATTTACGGATTAGGACAAGTCATCATGGCGGTAACTCTACCTAGCAGACTGGATATCCCAAGAGCTAGGTTCAAGGAGAAAACAAAGTTGTGACTGACGGTTCGGCATTGTCAACTAACTCAATCCATTCTCATAATAAAGACAATGCTCATGAACAAGGATAAAACATTAAGGCTTATTAACGAGAAAGCTTAAAGTTTTTAATAATTTGCTAAGTTTGACAGATTTGACCAAATAGTGTATCTACGTGATAACACGTGTTAGAAATCACCTATATGAGTGTGAAGTGGAAGCCGCTTCAAAGAGAATCACTGTAAAAAGCCTATTCTTTATACACTGACGAAACCAAGAGGTGTTCATGGATGAAACGAACACAACCGTAAGAATCATAAATGGTAAATGATTGATTGTGTGACATATGGTTATCTAGGTATACACCAAAACTTTGACGGTTCAAAGATATCAAATCTGCTGATTGACCGAGTGTATCCGACATATGTTCACTATAGAAAGTTCAAAGGGAAACCTACTTATCTAGATGCAATTAATTCTTGCTTGTAAAGTATACACACTTGTCCGTTTCTTTGTCTTGGAGTCATTCCCCATTCATGCGGGGGATTGTTGGGTTTCAAAAGGTGTGAATGGAAAAAATGAAGAGTTGCGACTTTTATGATGAGTTGTGACTTTTATGAAGAGTTGTGACTTTTATGAAAGGTTGTGACCTTTCCGAAAGATTGTGATTTTTTCAAAGGGTTGTGACCTTTCCGGTAAGGCACAATAAGAACATTTTCACACTACCCTTTGTTGTCTATAAATCGAGGGATTTCCTCTCATTTTAAGGGAACCAATTTTCTGGACTTCTTCTTCTACTATTAAATCTAGTATTCTAAGTGTACTTTACTGCCGTTGAGTGGTTCGTTGACACCGTAGTTTTAGGTATCGATACACCGGCGAGTAAGATCGTTCTATCCTGAGAGGATATATCATTGACTAATGAGTAATTTCTGAACAATAAACCTTAATGATACCAATACAATATATATATATTGATTTAATATCATTTTTTTTTGAAATTATCAGCCTTAATAATACCAATACAATATATGATACTGATCTAGTATCAGTTAAACGGAAATTATCAGCCTTAATGAATGAGGGCTATGGACTGTAATTATTTTTTGAGAGAATGATAATTTCTTGAATTACTTTGGATTGAGGGTATGAACATGTAATTATTTTGTGTTTTATGGCCGATTTATGTAGTTTTTCCTAAATATTAATTATATATTTATATTAATTACACAAGAAAGTGTTGAAAATATTGAATATTCATTACATTGGTAAACACAATTTTAGAAGGCATAGTTGAGCAACTTCAGTTGTCTGTTTCGTAGTTTTTATTTCGTGGTCTTTATGTTGTTTCTAGCCTTGTAGTTAAAGCTGAAACTTTGAGTTCAAACCCCTAAAGCTTTACTCTTTTTATTTTATTTTAAATATGTTGTATATTTTAAAATTATGTTAAAAGTATTATAAATCACAATAATTAACAACTTAAAATCCGATTATATATTTTAAAGATTACGTAAGAAGTACTATAAATCATAATAATTAACAATTTTAGTCGACTCTCGAAATTCTATGAATGACACATAAGTTTGGACATGGAGACTAACACATTCTCTAAAAATTACGTAAAGAGTATAATAAATCACAGTAATTACTAATAATTCAAATATTTTAAAACTATATCAAAATTTAACTGACTCTTCTAATTTTATCAATATCATATAAATTAAAATAAAATGAATAATATTATTAGGTCAGTGCGTAATATAGATAAAGATTAGAGTATATCATCCTCGTAGGGTTGAGAACAATATAGCTTTCGACCTTGAATATGTTTCCTTCGTTCCATATTAGTGGATATTTTTTTACACGCATATCAAGAAATCATAAATAAAAAGACAGTTTTACTAATTCACCTTTAAAAACTTTCTAGGAATTTTACAAACAAATGTAACACTTTCAAATAGAATTACAGTAAAACCTCACTAAATTAATATAGGTGGGACCAGAAAATATTATTATTTTGTAGAGGTATTATTTAATTTATAAATTAATATTTATTAATTTAAAGAGTGTTTTGAGATTCAACCTTGTGATGCTGGAATAATAATAGCTTTCAAGATGTATTACCGCAACATATTTTATCAATGGATAATAGAAGACTATGAAATAGGAAAAACAAATCCAGGAAAGATTAATGTTTTGGATGCTATCAATTTTGCAATCCCGACTTGGACAACAAATGTTCAACAAGAAACAACAGCAAATTATTTTCAAAACTGCAAAATTCGTCGGGGGAATGAAATCTCAAAAAAATTGAATGAACCCACTTGTGAAAACGTCATTCATGAATTTGAGATCATGATTAATGATCTCAGTTACCGTAACAAAATGGACGTCAATAACCTGGTGGATTACCCAGATGAAAATGACACATGTTCAGATGTCTAGAGCTTAGAAGAAATTGAGGATATCATTGGAAAAAATAATTGATGATGAAGTTGAAGATGATACAATACATTTAAAACAAGTGACGCGTAAGGAAATTCGTATCGCATCTAGAACTCTTCACAATTTTATGGTGCAGTTCGAAAAGACAACACCAGAACTTTTGGTTGCAATAATAAAAGTTAGAGATGAACTTCAACTAGAATTAATTTTTTACAAAAAATAAAACACTATAGAATCATATTTCACTAAATTGTCTAAGATATATTTGTACTTTTAAAGAAATATTAATTTATAATATTAATGAGACCATATATTTATATAGGGGTCTGCTGAAAATATATTATCTTATTATCTTATCGAAATGTGTGATTTTTTCCATCGGTCGTAATCGGGATCGAAGAAAAATATTATCTTAGAGAAATTATTAATTTATCGAGTATTAATTTAGTGAGGTTTTACTGTAATTGCAAGGGTAAAATATGAAAAACTTAATTAATGCTTTCTTGATTTAATAAGGTGGACAAAGAATATGGTATATCTATTTTTAGTAAGATGATCAATTATTATGGGACGGAGGGAGTAATTATTAAGATTAATTACATGTCCACAAATTAAAATATAAAATAATAATATACATAACATAATTTTATTTTTAAAAATATTGTGTAAAAATAAAGAATAAAATTCTTAAAATGGAACTTAATCAAACTTGTGAGATATGCTAATTAAGATATATTGATAAATATGTATGAAAGGTAGTAATACTTTTATCTTGATTTTTTTTTTGCTTCTGCTTTGTAACAAGCAGAAATTGTTGTACTTATATTTAAAAACAGTTTTACTGATTGACCAAACAACTTTATTTTTTTTTAAAAATATTTTTTCTGAAGTGCTTTTGGCCTCTTAATTGATGGCCAAACATGCTATAAATTAGGTTGCATATCAGTCGGTTTGGTTTAGTTTTGAAGTTTATCGATTCGACTTATCGGATATCGCTTTGTAGACATGCTAACCATTATAGAACCATCAAGATATTGGTTTATCAGTTATCGATTTACTGCTTATTGATCGTTATTGGTTTTACCGTTAAAATTAATACAAAAATAGTATTGAGAATTAATTAGAAATAAGGTGACAAACCAGATGGACCATGAACATGTGTTTACAACTTGCATCTTGTTCAAAAGCAAACACTGTCACAATTTAGAATAACCAAGAGTTTGAGACAATCAGAAATAAAAGTATGAAACTTAACTCTAAGTAAATGATTTTATATTCAAAATAGTATAAATATAGTTATTTAATTTACTATTGAACTATCGGTTAACCCTTTTAAAAAACCCTCAAACCATTAAAAATCGATAATCCGATAATAAAAAGGAATCAAAACCATTACCGAGTTAAACCAATAACACATTACTATAATATTTTTGAATTATTAATTTCGATTCGATTTTGAACCGTACTATAGGTTATGTTCATTTATATCTCAAAGATTAATTATATGTTTCTAATTAGTATTAGTATACTACATAACCCTTTCTTTTGATATATATATATATATATGGAGTAGTAACTTTTATGGGGATTTTCATCTTTGGTATATAAATTGTTTGACGACAGGTGAAGAAAGAAGAGTAGAAGGGCAAAGAGGAGCTTATAAGCAGCGCCGCGAAGAGGAAGAGAAATCAAGAATACAAAGGGGACATTACAGAATATCCATTTTTGATTTTAGTACAGAAAAGAAATAATCAAGATTGAGTGAAATGGCGTCAACAGCTCCATCATCATCTGGGGTTGGGAAGAAGAGGCAGAAGAAAGGCCAAAAACAACAAGAGGTTACCAATGTTGCAGAATCTACTCGGATTCGGGTTGCCCAAGTTCTTGAACAATTTCGTGCTTCTAATGATGAAGGTAACGATTATTTGATAAACCCCATTTACTTGATTTTTCCATTAATAAAAAAGAAAAAAAGATTAATACTTTATTGGTTGTAGGTTAATGTATCATGTTTTATTGCTACATGTGGTGCTTTGGAAGCTGGATTTTGATAAAAAGATATATTTGATGGTTAAAGATTGCAAAATGTTTTGCACAAACTATATTTGATGATTAAAGATTGTAAAATGTTTTGTACAAACTATGTCTTGATGATTAAAGATTGTAAAATATTTTGTACAAACTATGTTTTGATGCATAAAGATTGTAAATGTTTTATGAAAATTGAGTGGGGTTGGTTATATGAATCCTAAATGTTTAATATCACTCCGTTTAAGTCGCATTTCGTTCATACACTTATTAGTTTGTAAAAGACAAGTTAGGGGTTATCAGTTTTCTGCTATAGCTAAAAACAGCTTAATGATGTGAATAGCTCTATACAGAAGAGACACAAATACAAACTGAATTGGGGTAAGAGGGAGGTACACAATCAGGTGGAATGCGGTTTTAGTGGCATATTCTAATCTTTGCAAAAGTGTTGTGCTTTTCATTGGCAACTATTATATTTTGTAGCATCCACATGTAAAAATGCTGGTACTTAGAACTTCAAACAATAAATATTACTTTTTTTTGGGGGAGAATTGAAAGGAAGTAGTCTGGACACATTTTAACCACTCTCTTGATACTTACATGATACTTTTAATTCTCTTTTTCTTCTATAATTGCCCATTACATGTAAATAAGGTAATTCTGACTTTATTCAACAAAAAAATGTGAATGAGATAATTCTGATTTATATGTTAAATGTTATAAGTCTCTACTGTAAAATGTAAAATATTAATTCTTCTCCATTTGTTTTCAGCATGGATTCTTCACTACTGTATTGCTTTTCATACTTAATTTTTTATATGTTTTACTTGAGTCGAAGGTCTATTGGAAACAATCTCTCGACCTTCTCAAGGGTTGTTGTTGTTGTATGTAAAATGTTATGGATATCTATTTGTTGATGCAGTGTACACATTTGAATCAAACCTTTCAAACCGCGATAGAGCTGCAGTTCATATGTTATGCCGGAAAATGGGAATGAAATCAAAAAGTTCTGGGTACGTGTAGTAAGTTTCAGCACTATGACATGTTACTTGTATTTTTCCAAAGCATCTTATGGATGTGCCATCATAATGCTCTGGCTGCTAAATAGACGGGGTAAACTTTTTCCTTTTCTGACTTAAGATGATGGGCCTGTCTTATCTTAGGCGTGGGGATCAACGTCGTATATCTATTTTCAAGACTAAACAGAACATGGACACACTGAAAGGAAAGGATGTGCTAAGTTGTTTTAAATTTTCGGAGGAGGCAAAATATGCTCTACATGATTTATTTACGCGATATCCACCTGGTGATGGGGAGACAAGTGAACAAGTAGTCGGGAAACACAGTAAGAAATTTGATAAATTACGAGGAAAGAAGGATGATATGTTCTGTAAACCTGTGATGAGCACGTCTGAAATTGCAAAAAGGGTCGAGTCATTTGCGTCAAGAATAGAAAAAACCCCAAACATGAGACAGGTTTTCTTCAATCTTCTATTTAGAGCTGACAAGTATTATATACTGTTGCTCTTGATTTAGCTTGTAATATGCTTTCAGAAAAAAATAGAACAACAAAAGAATTAGTAATGGCTTGTTGGTTATTTACTTGCAGATTACATTACAAAGGTCTAAGCTTCCAATTGCTTCCTTCAAGGATGCTATTACATCAACTATAGAATCTAATCAGGTGACCATTATATAGCATCAAACAGTATGACCTGACTATGCCTTTCTACTTTTGCTTCTCCAATCTCTATCAATCAATGCTGTAGTCATTATGTTCAAACTGAGAAAGGTCCTTGGGATGAGATAAAGGCTTGTTTTCATTCGTCAAGACTGCACTTCGTACCCTCAAAAATAGAACATATTGGCACTGCTTGTATCATATTTTGGTTTAATGCCTGCTACGGGGTTTGGATGCTTGGTAGTTCTCATCTTGGCTGGACTATTTTCCATGTGCAGGTGGTCTTGATCTCTGGTGAAACTGGATGCGGGAAAACTACACAGGTTAGAACTTCAAACCTTTATTTAGTCTGTGTTCTTTAGTATTTCTCAAAGAAGATGTAGTGTTACTAGATATAAATTTTCCTCCCTATGATTCAGGTCCCTCAATTTATTTTAGATCATATGTGGGGTAAAGGCGAGACATGTAAAATTGTATGTACTCAGCCACGACGAATTTCTGCCACATCAGGTTGTCACTTTATGCCCGCTCTGAAGGATTCATTTCTTTTCATGCGTTATGTGGAATGTGGTAATCAGTTCATAAATGTTCTGAGTATTGCTTGTCCAATGTGCAGTTTCTGAGAGAATTTCTGCTGAAAGAGGCGAAAGTGTTGGGGATACTGTTGGTTACAAGGTACTACACTGTTTCTAATTGAGTTATTTCTTTTTCAATTTTGCTGGGTCACTTTTTCCTTTGACAAAGATATAAGTAAATTGGGTTTGGCACTGTCTTTTGTGAATGACATGTGTACTCCTTCCCTTTACCAATATTTATTTTATTCTTTTGGTATTGGGACTAAACATTTTGACCCAGTACAGATTTTTTCTTATTCCTTTCTTTTACTTACTCAAAAAAAGATTTCAAGACCTCTCTGCTCAATATCAAGCTGAAAACAATAACTGAGAACATGTTCAGACTTTCAAACTTGATATCCATATCAAGAAATTCTACAAGAGTCAGATGATTAAGTGCAAAAAAGGATGAAAGTTCAAAGTGAATCAAATGGAATAATTTCTTTTGGTAAGTTAAGGTTTAAATCATATAAAATAAATTATGAC
This sequence comes from Solanum etuberosum, assembly GCA_029582245.1. Taxonomy (NCBI): domain Eukaryota; kingdom Viridiplantae; phylum Streptophyta; class Magnoliopsida; order Solanales; family Solanaceae; genus Solanum; species Solanum etuberosum. The sequence continues at coordinate 77,755 of JAJONR010000993.1, read as the reverse complement.
GATTAGCAGTATCAAATAGGAAAAACTGCTAATCCTACCCATGTTTAAATGGATATCCTATCCAATCCATTTGAAATCCAGGTTGGAGGTTTTTTACTTTATTAAAAAGGATTTTGTGATGGTGGAGTTCATTCTTCGAAATTCTTTCCTTTCTAAAGTGGAGGGTCAAATAAAACTTTATTTGTGAGGTGAGGTAAACCTGAATCAATGCTTCTGTTTCTTACTTATCTGCGACTTATCACATGATTTTCAAATTCAAGAAGGGTTCCTAAACATAAATCAGGCGTGCGCAACAGGGGAGGGATCTCAGCATAGCTTTCTCATATGTGGTGCTTAGTTTGTGATGAGTGGCGTTAGTTTTCTAGTTGTTCTAACACTCTTAATGCCTTCACTGTCACTGCTTCGGGCCCCCACCACCACCAAAAAAAAAGATGAGTGATGTTAGTTTTTTGGTTGTTCTAACACTCTTAATGCCTTCACTCTCAATGCTTCACCCCCCCCCCCCCACACCACCACCACCAAAAAAAACAATCGAAAAAAAGTCTTCTTGCCTCTTAACCATTCTTCACATGTAAAGTTATGTACGGCCTTTAATTACTGAGTTGTGGTGAATTCCAGATACGGCTGGAAAGCAGAGGTGGGAAGCAGTCATCAATCATGTTTTGTACCAATGGGATTCTACTGAGGGTCCTGATTACCAATGGAAGTGCCAGCTTCAACAAGGAGGCTCCTGGGAAAATGGGCAAGGATCCCATTTCTGATATAACCCACATCATTGTGGTACTTATCATTTCAATCTTTAATTAATGTTCTTATATATGCTCTGAAGCATTTTATACTTTAATTACTGCTCTGACATATGCTTTGACCTCTTCTTGTGAGCTGTTAATCAACTGCTTTTATGAAGTTACTGCATCATCCACTACCTCTCTTAACTCAATTGTGTTGTTGCAATTAAGAATGCGGTGAAGATTAAATTAACACACTTCTTTAAGATGTACGAGAGGGCCACTTTACTCATTGGTCATCTGGAGATCATGTCCTGAAAGTATATCTAGGATAACCTAGTTGTTGCAATTAAGAATGAGGTGAAGATTAAATTAACACATTTCTTTAAGATGTACGAGAGGGCCTCTTTACTCATTGGTCATCTGGAGATCATGTGCTGAAAGTATATCTAGGATAACCTAGATGCTGATTGGTGCAAAATCTTATTTCTGTTTCTATGCTACAAAAGCTTTGTTGCTCTTTAAATTTATGGAGGGGTTTTGCCGATACATATAACAGAATTATATTCGATTTTTGCAGTATAAGCATTCATGGTCAAAGTTATTGCTATCTTTTGAGGAGCATGTGGAGCTTTTTCGTGTAGTCTGGTTTATCATTATGCTTAGCAGTTTTTCTTTTTCATAAAAAGATCTAAATGCAACATTACAAAAATGGACCATTTATCATTATGTTGGAATCCCATTTTGAGTTGTAAATTTGAGTTTGCAAAATAATTCCTATTGAAGGTTTTTGCCTTTTCTTCCCTTTTAGAAATGTAGGGCTTGATCAGAATCAACATGCTTCTTTAATCCCTGCGCTTAAGGCTTAACTGTCAATAGTTGGTTTGGGCTTGGGACTTCCATGTTGGAGGTCTCAAGTTCGAAACCCCTTGCCAGCAAAAGCAAGGGGTTTTCTATCTGGGTCGAGCTCGTCGCATCGGACTTGCCTAGTGGAGGTTAACTCTCTTGTGTAGTTTGCGAGCTATTGCATAGAAGCTGGGGTTTTACCCTGTGCGTGCCCAAAGGGTAGCGATTGTGGGTTTCCCTTGTCATAAAAAATAAATAAAATACTATACTCACATCTGGGGAAGTCAACAATGTGAAGTATAAAGTTGACAAGTTTATCTATTCCGATGATGATAACATAACAATCTTTGAATATTGAGGGATCCCCTACAAAATATTTCATAGTTCTCTCCTCTCGAGTCATGGGTTTGCATTTCCATGCATCTTCATAGTGTTGTCTTTTAGGGTAATAACAAATAAACAAACAAGAACATACCTAGTATAATCCCACAAGTAGGGTTTGGGGAGGATAAAGTGTACACAAACCTTATTCCTATCTCTTGAAGATAGAGAAGCTGTTTACGATGACTCAAGTAACACATATCAAAGAATATATAGAAGAAAAAAAGACATACCAAATAATAAAGGAAGCATTACATAACATTCTTGAAAAAGAACAACAAAATAATGCGGTAACGAAAGCACAAGAAACAATCGGTAGTTGGTCATCAAAAAGAAACAATCTATAGTAATAAATATCGAAGGACAAGAAATAGGTACGGTGCACCAAACTACCACCAACCCTACCTGGTAAAAAAGCAAGACAATGCTCAACTACCAACTAACCTTCTACTTTAATCAGCGACCTCCCCTTCCCTTAATCTAAGGTCATATCCTCGGTAAGCTGAAGATACGCCATATTCTATTTAATCACCTCTCCCCCATACTTCTTCGGCCTACTTGTGCCAATCTCTCACACCTTTTCATTGGGGCCTGTGTACATCTCCTCTTCACATATTCGAACGATCTCAGCCTCGCTTCCCTTATCTTGTCCATCATGAAGGCCACTCTCATCTTGTTCATGATATCTTCACTCCTAATCTTATTTGTCCTAGTATGTTGACATATCCACCTCAAGTCCTCAACATTCTCATTTTGCAACTCTCTTCTTCTGAACATGAGAATTCTTAATTGGCCAATACTCCACCCCATGCAACATAGTCTGTCTAATAGGCACTTTGTAGAACTTACCTCTAAGTTTTAGCGGAACATTCTTATTATAGGACTTCAGAGGTGAACCTCTATTTTGTCTAACCTGCACCTATACGATGCATAACATCATTGTCTATCTCTCAATTTCATTAAATTTAAAACCCAATGCACTTGAAACTTTCTTTTTATTGGGGATAGCCTGGTATCAAGCCTCACTTTCATGCCAACCTCATGAGTTGCATCACTGAACTTGCACTCCAAGTATTTAGTTTTGGTCCTACTCAACTTGAACCCTTTAGAGTCCAGGGTTTGTCTCCAAACGTCCAGACTCCAGCCTAGGGTTAACTCCACTAGGAGTCTCATCAATCAATACTATGTCATTTGCTCATACACCATGGTGCTTCACCTTAGATATGGCATGTCAAGTCATCCATCACCAAGGTAAAACAAAAAGGAACTTAGAGATGACCCTTGTGCAACCCCATCACGACTGGAAAGTGCTACGAGTCTCCTTCACTGTCCTCACTCAGGCCTTGGCTCCATCGTACATGTCCTTAATCGTCATATTGTATGCCGTCGGTGCACCTATAGGCATTGGGACCATTTCCACCAATCTCTATACTATCTGAATGACATGTAGTAGATCTCCTCGACATGAAACCGAAATGGTCATCGAAAATAGACATACCCCTCATCCTTATCCGCACCACTTTCACCTAATTTTTCATAATGTGGCATAGCAACTTAAACCCCATGTAGTTGTTGCAATTTTGAATATTGTCTTTGTTCTTGTACAAGGTAATCATTTAGTCCACCTCCATGCTTTGGGCATTTTTGTCATCTTAAAAATGACATGAAACAACTTAGTCAGCCACTTTAAACCCGCCTATTTGTGATCTTCCAAAATTCCATTGGGATCTCATCTGGCACGATTGCTCTTCCTTTGCTCATCCTATGAATAACATCCTTAACCTCCTCAACCTTTATATGCTTACAATACCCAAAATCCCGACGACTCTCGATGTGCTCTAAATCACCCTTCACAATGTCCCTGACTCCATCTTCATTTAAGAGTTTTTGGAAGTATGTATGTCATCTCCGTGTAATGAGTTCCTTATCCACTAATACGTTGCCTTTCTCGTCTTTGATGCACTTCACTTGGTTTAGGTCTCTCACCTTGGCTAGCCTGTACATCTTCTTATTCCCGCCTTTGTCCTCTAGTTCCGCATAAAATGTTTGAAAGCATTCGTTTTTGCTGTTGTCACCTCTGACTTGGCTCATTCCTCTCCATCTTATACCTTTCCCTAGTCATCCACTTCTCCTCCCCGTCCTTGCTCTCCATCAACTTTGCATTAGCAACCTTCTTTGTTTCCACTTTCCGGGCATTTTTGTCATCTTAAAAATGACATTAAACAACTTAGTCAGCCACTTTAAACCCTCCTATTTGTGATCTTCCAAAATTCCATTGGGATCTCATCTGGCACGATCGCTCTTCCTTTGCTCATCCTATGAATAACATCCTTAACCTCCTCAACCTTTATATGCTTACAATACCCAAAATCCCGACGACTCTCAATGTGCTCTAAATCACCCTTCACAATGTCCCTGACTCCATCTTCATTTAAGAGTTTTGGAAGTATGTATGTCATCTCCGTGTAATGAGTTCCTTATCCACTAATACGTTGCCTTTCTCGTCTTTGATGCACTTCACTTGGTCTAGGTCTCTCACCTTGGCTAGCCTGCACATCTTCTTATTCCCGCCTTTGTCCTCTAGTTCCGCATAAAATGTTTGAAACCTTTCGTTTTTGCTGTCGTCACCTCTGACTTTGCTCATTCCTCTCCATCTTATACCTTTCCCTAGTCATCCACTTCTCCCCGTCCTTGCTCTCCACCAACTTTGCATTAGCAACCTTCTTTGTTTCCACTTTCCCTTGGACATCTCCATTCCACTGCCAATCCCCTCGATGTCCTCCAAAGTTACCCCATGAGACCCGCAACAACTTTCTCGTTGCTTCCTTGATGCAACTAGTTGTCCTATCCCTTGCATCACCACTACTCCCCCAAGCCCCCATCGCCATCTTCTCCCTCATCTCCCGAGTTTTGACAGCTGTCAAGCCAGTGTTGTCAAAGGCACGCTTAAAGCATGCTTAAGCCATGCAGTGAGGGGCTCAAAACGTGTTGAACGATTCACCTTGCTTTATGTGCGCTTTAGTGTCCTAATCAAGGTTCTAAGACATACTTTTCCTTGCCAATGAGCCTCTTCCAAAGAGGCGAAACCTATGTTGCTCGGACTCTTCTAAAATGCCAATGGGTGCGTGTCGGATTCGCCAAAAGTAGTGTATTTTTGGAGAATCCGAGACGGGTGCGGCAACAAAAGTGGAGAGTCCGCGCAACTAAGGGCAAAACTAAACAATTGATATTTCACTTTATCGTATTTTGTTTTCAATTTCTTTGTATATATATTTGTATTTCTTTTTCCCTTGGTGCCTTTTTTAAAATTAAAGCCCATACTTTATTTGCGCTTTGCACTTAAAAGCCCCAACGGACCTTGGTGTTTTTTTGCGCTATTTGCTTTCGATAACATTGAGTCAAGCAACCCCATTTGATCCTTGGCTGATCTCACATAACCCTCCTTTTTCTCTTAAGCTCCAAATCCATCGCTGAGCTTATTTGGGTTGTAAGATTCTCACTTAGGATAGACCTTTACCTGTTTATCACCCTTACTAAGGAGTTAACTATCAATGTGAGTATTAGCCAACGAACTACGGAAGGTCACTAAGTGTTCCTCCTTCTTGGGGGAACTCAAGCTAACTACCACCAACTCAAGCTTTTGCTAAATCTAAATGCGAGGCTCCTCCTTTGTTTCTATCCCCAAAACCATAACTTTCTTTTAGGGTAATAATTAATATGAAGACTCCTAATATTTGCAGTATTTTTCGAGATAATTTTGAGGTAAAAACCACAAGTTTCTAGATACATTATTGATAGATGTATAGATCAATGACATTAATGAGTTACTTGAGTGTTTGGTTTCTAACAGAGCCTTTTATACTCAGAGAAAATCTAAATGGTCAAATATAGCAATTCTCCTATTGCAATATGTCATTGTGAATTGAATCATATCCTGAATATTACTCAAGATTACATGTAGAAAACCGTAACCCAAGTGCAAGTTTTAGATTTGTGGGAGTAATATTTTTTGTTTCTTCCATCTTTTGTCTGTATCTGGTGTGTTCCTTCTGAAGTTATGATGTTCATATTTCTCTTTCTTCTTTTTCCTTCTATCACAGTTCTCTGCAACAATATATTTAGTTATTATCATTTATTTACTTTTTTACTTGGCTCTTTGATTTATGTTTGTATCTCACAAGTCCGGCTTCAATCTGTGTGGTGTTTGTTTTGTTGCTTGCAAAGTTCATTTGTCATGTTAATCCTTCTCTACTTCTGCTTGTAGAGATGCTTATATTTTCTAATTTGACACACATTCTCAGCTGTGCTTCTTCTTTGTTTTTTACTGCCTAACAAACTTCAAATTTCACAGGACGAAATTCATGAGAGGGATCGCTACTCCGATTTCATGCTCGCTATTCTCAGGTGCATCGGTTTAATCTATTTTATTAGTTACATAGATACGTGGATTATAATTTTGTCCATCATGAATGATCTTTCTGGCAGGAGTTGGTATCATAATGTGCTAATTTTTGGCTTGCCAACTGGCCAAGTCAATTAACCTCCTTTCTGTAGCTTACTTATGCAAACTTGTCTGGATTATAGAAATTAGCTTGTCATTTTCATTCAAGAAAACATAAAAAGGTGTCACTACTTAATTTCTTTTAATTTAAACCACTGTGAAACAGCAAATGTTCAAGTTGATCTTTCTTTACTTGTAGGGACTTGCTTCCTTCATATCCAAATTTGCATTTGGTAAGACTTCTCATTTTGCTTTTGTATTGTAATAAAACAGTGCCTCTTTTTCTTGTTTTTTATTCCAGTAATATGTATGTGGTTTTATGATATAATCAATTGAATGGACCTCCAAACAGGTTCTGATGAGTGCTACACTGGATGCTGAACGTTTTTCAAAATACTTTGGTGGCTGCCCAGTTATCCGAGTCCCTGGATTTACTTATCCTGTAAAACCTTTCTCCTAGTTTCTATATGCTGATTTATCTCTTTGTTGATTTATGATGTGAGTTTTTGAAGTATTTACACACCTCTACACCTATGCCAGGTAAAAACATTCTATCTTGAGGATGTACTTTCTATTGTAAAGTCAACTAAAAATAATCACCTTGACTCCACCTCATCCAGTGTCATGCCTGAGGAATCAATATTAACAGAGGAGTACAAAGTTGCCTTAGATGAAGCAATTAATCTGGCTTTTTCAGATGATGATCTGGATCCCCTTTTGGATCTAATATCTTCTGATGGGGGACCAAAAGTTTTCAATTATCAGCATTCTTTGAGTGGAGTGACGCCATTGATGGTGTTTGCTGGAAAAGGCCGCGTTGGTGACATTTGCATGCTCCTCTCTTTTGGTGCTGACTGCCATTTACGTGCTAATGATGGGAAAACTGCTCTAGATTGGGCTGAGCAGGAGAATCAGACAGAAACTGTTGAAATAATTAAGGAACACATGGAGAAATCATCTTCCAGTTGCGAGGAGCAGCAACATTTACTTGACAAATACCTATCAACAGTTGACCCTGAACTGATTGATGATGTCCTTATTGAACAACTATTAAAAAAAATATGCATAGACTCGGAGGACGGGGCCATCCTTGTTTTCCTTCCTGGTTGGGAGGACATTAACAGAACACGAGAGAGATTGAGAGCAAGCCACTATTTCAATGATCAGTCTAAGTTTTCAGTGATCCCTCTTCATTCTATGGTTCCTTCTGTGGAGCAAAAGAAGGTTTTTAGACACCCTCCTCCAGGCTGCCGCAAAATTGTTCTTTCAACTAATATTGCTGAAACTGCCATTACCATTGATGATGTTGTTTATGTAATAGACAGTGGACGAATGAAAGAAAAAAGTTATGACCCTTATAATAATGTATCAACTCTTCAATCTTCATGGGTCTCAAAAGCAAGTGCAAAGCAAAGAGAAGGGCGTGCTGGGCGGTGCCAGCCAGGGATTTGTTATCATCTTTATTCAAAACTTCGAGCAGCTTCATTGCCTGATTTCCAGGTTCCTGAGATTAAGAGGATTCCTATAGAGGAACTATGTCTTCAGGTGCTTCATTATTCTTCCTTGTCATTTGGGAATATGATTTTTATACTGGAAATACTTTGCATGATGATTAGGTGAAATAACTTTTACCAGTTCAAATAAAAAAGATGATTAGGTGAAATATATTGAGCTTCTTGTTGGTAGTTGAAAACATTAGCTAGGGATGAAAGGAGGTGAAGAAACTTGTAATAATGAAAATAAAAAGTAATTCAGTAGGCTTTTGAAAGTTATTCTAGTTTTGTTAAACAAATCTACTCACAGTGAATGTAAACTATTTAACAAAAGAGCTTGCTGTAGAGCAGTTAAAAAATACCTTTTCTTTGGCAGGTCAAGCTTCTTAACCCTGATTGCAAGATAGAAGAATTCCTGCAGAAGACACTTGACCCTCCGGTTTATGAGACCATATGTAATGCAATCATTGTTCTTCAAGATATTGGGGCGTTGTCATTTGATGAGAAACTTACAGAGCTTGGAGAAAGGCTAGGATCTTTACCAGTTCATCCGCTTACAAGCAAGATGCTTTTAATTTCCATCTTATTGAACTGCCTTGACCCAGCATTGACTATGGCTTGCGCTTCTGACTATAGAGATCCATTTACCCTACCCATGTTGCCTAATGAGAAGAAGAAAGCTGCAGCTGCAAAAGCTGAGTTAGCCTCATGGTATGGTGGAAGAAGTGATCAATTAGCAGTTGTGGCTGCGTTTGAGGGCTGGAAAAGTGCGAAAGAAACTGGTCAAGAATCGAGGTTTTGTTCTAAGTACTTTGTATCTTCAGGCACTATGCATATGCTATCAGGAATGCGTAAACAACTTGCATCTGAACTATTGAGGAATGGGTTTATTCCCGGAGATGGATCTTCCTGTAACCTTAACGCACAGGATCCAGGCATACTACATGCTGTTCTTGTTGCTGGTTTGTACCCTATGGTTGGAAGACTGCTCCCGCCTCTGAAAAATAATAAGAAGGCTGTCATTGAGACTGCAGGTGGTGATAAAGTTCGATTAAGCCCTCATTCTACTAACTTCAAGCTTTCATTCCAAAAATTCTATGATCAACCATTAATTGCATATGATGAGATAACTCGTGGTGATGGAGGTCTGCTTATAAGGAATTGTAGCGTCATTGGGCCACTCCCACTGTTGTTGCTGGCAACAGAGATTGTAGTGGCTCCTGGAAATGAAGATGATGATGATGGCAATGATGATGATGAAAGTGATTACGAAGATGCTGATGAGGACAATGGCGAGGAAGGTAATATTAGAGCAGATCTGTCAGAAGCCCATCAAGGAGAGAAAATTATGTCTTCTCCTGATAATACAGTTAAGGTCATTGTTGATAGATGGATTCCTTTTGAGTCAACAGCTCTTGACGTTGCTCAAATTTACTGCCTGAAAGAGAGATTAGCTGCAGCAATTTTATTCAAGGTAATTTTTTTTGTTCTGCATTGTTTTAAAGAGAGAACCTTCCCTACGCCTCCCCTCCACTCCCCGAGCAAAATGAGAAGAAAAGAAAGAAAAACAACACAAAGTAATTAGGGTATCATTCTGTTGCTATGTCAAGATAGTACTGACATATGTGGCTTTTGGTTGGTCTAATGTGTAAGTGAATGTTATTACAGGTCACACATCCTGGAAAAGTTCTTCCTGAGGTTCTTGCAGCCTCTATAAATGCAATGGGTTGCATCTTGTCGTACAATGGGATGTCAGGAATCTCATTGCCGCATGAGCCTGTGGATTCACTTACTACAATGGTTAGTGCTACTGAGATTGGTCAGTCTGATCCTGGGTGGAATAATAGAATGGATATGAATCCCAACATTTCTCCCAATTCATTTGGGTACAACGGCCGGCATCAGCGCCCCAATATGCATCATCAAAGAGGTGGCATTCATGTATCAAAGGTAAGACAAACTGGAATCAATCATCAAATTATCATGTCCAAAATACTTGTTTTATTGGATTAAATTTGCTCAAAGCTCTGTATCTCAAAGAGTTTATCCGTACAGGGAGGATCGTCTGCACATAGAGGAACCATGCAAAGAGGTCATTCTAAGCGGAAGCGTGGAAATGGACCTTATTAAATCAGGTTTAGACAGATTTATCCACACAATTAACAGAGGTTTTTTTTTTACACAGAGGCAACAGCAAGAATCTTCCCTTTTTTGTTACTCCAAGAAGGTTAAGTAAGTAAACATATAGGGGTGTTGTATGTATGCTGTAGGGAATCAAAATGGGGTTTGCTACATCAAAGGGAAGATAGATGAATGCTGTATTTTTTTGTTGTATGAAGGCTCTCGACTATAGTCTGAGCATTTGACTGTTCATAAATAGAACAAAGAAATGCATGTTTAAAAGAAAAAATTGTCAAAATATGCTCTTCCTATCTCCTACATTATTTGAGTTTTTCAGACGTATTTCCCTTTAGAGTAGATATATCCATCGCTCTCTTACGCTACATTTACAGAGAGGCAAACATGGTGGTGGATTTTCTAGCACACTATGGAGAAACTTGAGGTTTACATGAAATTGTTGGACCAACGGATTGTTTTCCTTGGGACTATATACCTTTACATGCTTTATTTAAATATTGCGAAGACTAAGGGATTAAAACATCATTATTACTATATTGGGAAACTTACCTAAATGTACCTTTTGACCATTGCCAACATGGCCCAAGTATACACTACTTAAACATGATTTCGGTTGTATGTGTTGTGTATAGTGTATGTATATTCTATGTATATTTTGTTTAAAGTATACTACCTATACATTGTACTTATATTTTGTAAATTAGATTGTGCAATGGTATTTCATAGTGTCCAAAAACCCGTCATACCCTTGTTTTAGATCGTGTAAGGGAAAAAAAAAACTCTTGCATCATTATTCACTTTTCAACATTTTCTGCCTGAGTTGTCTTTGGCTTCTGAACTTGTAAAATTAGACTGGAGCAAGCTACCAAGCTCTTCTTACCCCTTCTAAAAAAGCCTCTTGCATCATTATTCGTTTTTTTTTTTCCTCCTCACCTTTTTAGCCTTTAATATGAGATGTAAAAAAAAGGAGAGATACAAGAAGTTGTTAGTTTCATTCCTTTCGTCTCGAACCATACGTACATACACCAAAAAACATCTAAATATATACATAAATTAACTCGACTTTCATTTTCAACTTATTGATTCTAGATTCTAAATGCGTCTCCACTGCTGTTCACACAGAAGCAATATCAACAACAACAGTATATCCGGTGTGACCTCACAAATGGAGTTTGAGGATCGGGTGGGATATATGTAGACCTTATCTCTTGTTTCCGATAATAAGCTACAGTATCAATTGACTGAAACTAAACTCTCCTTATAAACAACTATTTCCAGCCTGCCTCTTTTCCCATAAAATCCAAGTGTCTTCATTTCTTGATTTGAAGGATCATAAATCACTAATTGTCCAGAGCTATTTTCCAAAATTAGCTCACCATTTTTCCAAAACCCTAAAGGCCTCTCCACCCTAGAAATAGGACCAATTCTTTGCAATTTAGTCCAACAATTTTCAACTCCCAATTCATTATTCATCACCCATATATCATAATACTTCTCCACATCTTTTAAACAATAAACAATAAGTGAAATTGATTCTTTAAATGGTACAATCACCCAAACACTCCTCATAATTTCTTGCTCTCCAAAAATTCCAATATTTGATGGTAACTTAATATTTTGAAAAATCTCTTCACTCATGTTAAATAAAAGTATCACCTCATGATTATCAACATCTTGACCTAGCCAACAAAAAATCTCATTTTTATATACCATACTCCATGAAGTATTACCATACTTTATTTTAGATGGCACAATCCCTTTATACTTCCTCCAAGAATTTGTATTCAAAGAGTATATCTCAACTTGATAAACAAAAACACGATTAATCGATAGACAAAATAAAATTTGTATTACCTTATAATCGTTTTTCTTCGAATCAAACCCTAATCCAAAATCACTCCCACGTACTGTTGATCCAACAAGACGTTGAATTTGTGATTGAGGTAATATTTTGTAGTCTCTAATTGATGGATTCCATAGAACAATGTTATCTGGATAACCACATAAACAAACAATGCCGTTACATGGACCTATAAGTCTTACGTGACCAAATTTGTCATTGAAATATTCTGGAAAATCTTGATTGATGAAAACATCAAATGTGTCATTTTGTGATAATGAGAGGATCCTTTTATTTGTAATGTTTCCGCGGCGACTAATTAGCAAATGGAGATGATTTTGTTTGTTATTTAGGTTATGCAAATGTTTTGAGATGATATTAGGGTTGTTGATGAGAGAATACCAGAATTTGCAAACACATTTGAACCTTATCAAAGAAGTTACAGGTAATCTTGTCAAAATCTCGAAAATTACATCATCAGATAGATTCATTACTCTTTAATACTCTCTTGTTTTTTTCGCGATTTTTTTATTTTTGGGTTTATCTTCAAATGGATATGTAAGAAAGGAAATAAAAATAGGAGAATCTAAAGTAGTCCATAAATGTAGCTTTATTTCTGAAATATGAGATTAAATTTGATGTTTGAAGTTCCTCATTTCTTGGAATATATGAAGCAATTTTCCATGCACAAAATTCAACCATTATTATTAAGGATGATGTGTAATGGAAAAATGGTTCAATTTTGACATGACATCTTTTTAATTCTAAATATATAATTGCTTCAATTAATAATAATAAAAAGTGCTAATGCTAATATAAGGAGGAAAAAGAAGACTACATTTTTTTTGGCTAATAAAAGAAGACAAATTCTCATATATATATATATATATATATATATATATATATATATAGCTAGGGTTTAGTTTCCTATTTATTCTAAGGAGAAAATTAAATACCAATTTCTCCCTCACAAACCATATTATATATATGAGCTTCATGTTTTCAAAAGAAAACACACATATAATGCCAAACCATATTATGCTGCAGGTGCTACTTTTGCTCCATCATCATCGTCATCATCATCATTATCAAACTCTCTATTCAAACAGAAGCTAATTACAAGCCTTGCTTCTATCCCATAGGGACAAAAAGGCGATGTGTTTCCGCTTACAATCACCATTTTTTTCCAAGAACAAGATTCAAAAGTACTTGAAGGAGTGATAATTTTGGAAATTAAACCCTAGTTGTAATTAGCTAGTGATGAGGGATGTTGATATATACTAGCTATGCTCCTCTTGTCCTATTATTTATAGCATTGAAAGTGGCATTGGTAGAAAATATCGACCCATTAATTCCATTGAGAGCTATCTATCATCTTTATTAGTGAATCTTTTTTACTTATAGCATTGAATCTTTTTACTTTAATTTTTGAGATTTGCTTTTGCAAAATGAATTGTTGAAGGAATAGAATGACATGAGGTAAACTCATGGTTTTCACAATCCACACGTGCTTCTTCTCTTTCATGCACACTCTTTAATTATATATATAAATTGATTTTATTTGTGTTTAGTTTTAGATTTTTAAAAATCTAAAGTATTTGGTTTGGTTATAGTTTTGTTTGAAAAAACCAAATAAATAACCGATCCGATAATTATATATATATATATATATATATATATATATAATATATTAATTTTATAAAACAATTTTCATCAAAATTTATTTATAATTACTTATGAAAGTAAAAATGTCCAAGGTGAGAGCATTTATCTTATTGGTTTCATGTATACGGGTGTCTGTGACAATTTTTTGTGAGACTCAAAATGTCACACCGTGTCTTTCCTTCTAGGCTAATTTCTGATAAGAAGAAGATATGAGAAATGAAACTCTTTTGTTAGCTAATTTTTTTCTTTTGTTTATAGGAAATTAGGATATTATATAGGTTAATCTTTTCTTCGGAAATATTGTGTAGTTGGTTTCTTGTTAGAGGTTTGGTCTATATCCCTTCTAACTTTGTATCTTTCTTCTGGATGAATATAGACATGGTCGGGGTCAAGCCTACCTCGGCACCCACACAAAGGGTTCACAACTCTAGTGATGGCTTAATTTTTTTTAAAAACCTAGATTAATTAACAAATATTGTATAATTTAAAACACTGTTCAATTTTGATATGAAAATATTTTGAGTTCCAGATATATGATTAACTCTAAAATAAATAAAAAGAGTTATATATATATATATATTGGTGATATAATGAGAAAAAGAAGATGACAATAAACAAAGTATATATAACATTATTCGTTAACACTCATCCTTTGCATGGATATGGTCTAGGAATAGAAAATTGACTAATAGAAAACACTACACAGTTTCAAAGCAACATAACTAAGAAATTACGCTGCAGGTGCCACTTTTGCTCCATCATCGTCGTCATCATCATCACTTTCAAACTCTCAATTCAAACAGAAGCTAATTATAGGCCTGGCTTCTACCCTGAAGGGACGCAAAGGCGATGTATTTCCGCTCACAATCACCATTTTAATTTGAACAATATAAAAAACTTAGATATAAAGCCCTAGTGTTTAATTAGTGATGACTGATGAGGGTGATACTAGCTCTTCCTCTTTGTCCTAGTATTTATAGCAATGGAATGAATGACATTTGGAGAAAATATCGACCCATTACTTTCTAAAGAGAGTTATCAGCCTGTCATGCATCTTTAATACTCAGCTTTTAGCGTTAATAAATATGCATAACAACCTAGAGCGATTGGTTTACCTGTATCATGCAAATGTCCAACACTTAGGTGCTTTCTAAGATCATCCTGTATGAAAGATGTATGACATGTGTGGTCCGCTTTCGATTCAATATCTTTCTTAACACTCGGAAAATTATATGCCTCTATAGTAGCCTGCAACGGAATGCAGCTATTTCTGACGGATAGCTATGTTAGCTAGAGCAGCATTTACAAAAAGTGCTAAATTGAAATTGTCACTAGTAATTGCTGCTAAAAATCATTTTTGATGGAGTGGTTGTTTGAATCTTTTAACTTTTTGAGATTTGCTTTTTGCAAAATGAGTGAAATTAGAAAAGATGAGAGGAAAATGTGAGAGGGTGGATTGGTGAATTAGTGGACACATACACATTAATTGTTGAGGAAATGGAATGACATGAGGTAAGCTCATGGAAGATGTTTGGTTTTCACGATCTACACATACATATTCCCTTTCATGCACACTCTTTGATTTGCCACATAGAAATATATGGTCAAAATTAGTTAATAAAAGAAACTTTTAAATTTTGTGATTTTAAATTAACGATACGTATAGTTCTTTAAATGATTTAGTGGTCTTAAATTTGTCATGTACAATCTTGAAATTAAAATACTTTTTAAATATAGAAAAAGACACTCTATTTAATACATATCAAACAAAAAAGTAAGACACTTAAATTGGAGACAGAAGGAGTACTTAGAAAGACTTGAACATAGAAAGAGACCCTATATTTGATACAGATCAAAGAAAAAACTAAGACACTTAATTGGAGAAGTATACTTAGAAATTAAAGACTTAAATATAGAAAGAAACACTCTATCTGATACAGATCAAACATAAATGTAACTATAACACTAAAATTGGATACAAAAGGAGTACTAATTAGAAAGACTTAAATATAGAAAGAAACACTCTATTTAATAGAGATCAAAGAGAAAAGTAAAACATTTAACTAGATATAGAAAAAA
Organism: Solanum etuberosum; assembly: GCA_029582245.1. NCBI lineage: Eukaryota > Viridiplantae > Streptophyta > Magnoliopsida > Solanales > Solanaceae > Solanum > Solanum etuberosum. Next base: position 62,083 of record JAJONR010000993.1, on the reverse strand, counting down.
TACTTATAAAGACTTAAATAACGATTCCTATTTATAACGGAAACACATGAACTAACGTTACGCTACAGGCTCCATTTTTGCACCATCATCATCCTCATCATCATCACTTTCAAACTCTCTATTCAAACAGAAACTAATTACAGGCCTTGCTAGCTAGTTCTATCATATTGAAGAAAGCGACAAACGACGTTGCTTATTTCATTTAAAAAAAAAAAAAGTTAAATAACAATAACGACGCATTCCTCGTTTTGTACGACGCTGTCCATGAAAAGCGTTGAAGACAAAAGCGACAAAAGTGATTGTATCACTTTTTTGTTACTTTTTCAGCAGGTTTTAAGTAGTGATATTTATGCATCAAATGTAAATAAAATAGACATATCATGATATTGAACATGATAATCTCACTTAAAAGCGTCATATGATGCGGAAGATATTATAGCGATAAATTAATTATAGCGATAAATTGAACCACCAACTCTTGATAAGTTGGTTTCTACCTCCCTCCTTTTACTTTTTTTTTTAATTTTTTTTTTATTGAAGTAGAAGAATACAAAAGGGGATTAAATCTTACCTCTAATTACAAGACGATGCGGGTTTGGGGGGGGGGGATAAGCTTCAATCTAAAGGTAGCTAAGATGGAGGAAAAAAATGCTACTTTTTTTAGTCCATATTAAGTAAATTGTTGGATTGCAACACACCTCTTAAAGAAAAATATTTTAGAGCATAAATAAAACGCTATTTTTCCATTATTGCCCTTTTTTGAAAATATTTTTTGTAGTTGATTTTTTTGTTAGAGGTCTGGTCCTTGTCCCCCTCTAACTTTGTATCTTTTCTTGAACGAATAGATATGATAGGAGTCAAGCCTAACCCTACATTGAGGGCTCACAACCTTGGTGATGACTTAATTTTTTTTTTTTAAATCGTAAGATTAATTAACAGATGGTGTATAATTTAAAACATGGTTCAATTTTGATATGAAATATTTTGAGTTCTAGATATATAATTAACTCTTAAATTAATAGAAAGATATATTGCTAATATAATGAGAAAAAGAAGACAATAAATTGAAAAGTTTTGCATGGATATGCTATGCTCTAGGAATAGAAAATTGATTACTAGAATTTGACTCTATTAATATTACATAAATTAATTTATAATTTTTATCTCACATCATAAAATAAGTACACAATTATTATTGAATCGACCCAAACCTTGCTAATTGAGAAAACACTACATATTATCTCATTGTCATCACTACTATAGTATATATGTATTAAATTAATAGAAAGACTTAAGGAGAACACAAGAGCTAATTAACTTGTCCCTTATGACCGGTTTCATGGTTTCAAAGCAACATAACTATGAAATTACGCTGCAGGTGCCACTTTTTTTCCGTCATCGTCGTCGTCATCATCATCATCACCTTCAAACTCTCTATTCAAACCGAAGCTAATTACAGGCCTTGCTTCCATCCTTCCAGGGCGAAAAGGCGATGTATTTCCCCTCACAATCACCATTTTAATTTGAAATACTTAAATATTAAGACCTAACTAGTTGTTAATTAGTTGTGAGGGTGATACTAGCTCCTCCTCTTTGTCCTTGTATTTATAGCAATGAAATGAATGACATTTGGAGAAAATATCAAGCCGTTACTTTCTAAAGAGAGTTGTCATCCTATCATGCATATTCTACGGCAAAATCATCTTTTAGCAGCAATAAATATGTACTCCAGCATTGCCATTATATTCAATATGACTATTGACTTTAGCGACATTACAAAAAATTCTAAAATGTAATTGTCTCTAGCAACTGCCTCTAAAGCGACAATTAAATCATTGCCGCTAAAAATCGTTTTTGACCGAGGGTTGTTTGAATCTTTTAACTTTTTGAGATTTGCTTTTTGCACAAAATGAGTGAAATTAGAAAAAATGAGAGGAAAATGTGAGAGGGTGGATTGGTGACTTAGTGCACACATAAACATTGTTGAGGAAATGGAATGACATGAGGTAAGCTCATGGAAGATGTTTGGTTTTCACGATCTACACGTACTTATTCCCTTTCATGCACACTCTTTAACTTGCCACATAGGAAAATATAGTCAAAAAGACAAAAAGATGGAAAAAAAAAAAAAAAAAAAAGAAGGAAAATTATCATAATTTTTGAAATTATTTTATTTGTAGCCAATATTGGCAAACTTCAATTATTCTTTTTCCGTTTCAAATTGCAGCCAATAGTTGCTTCACAAAAAATAAGGTTTAAACAAAAACTATATAAATATAATTTTGCACAAACATACAAGTCCAACTTGATAAGTAAAATTAGTTATAATATCTTAACCGGATCAATTCTATACAAAACAATTATGCCTTAAAATGAGATCAATCTGTAAGGATTGATAGCTATCTATGGAAGTTGAGCATGTGCAAAAAAAACACTTTAGAAAGATGCGTTAGTAGTTCCAAGTCTTTATGTTTTAATAATTGTTTCTGGTCATGTAATTTGTTTTTTTTAATTAATTAGAAGTCATAGAAGATAATTTGTTGCTAGGTTATTTATTTAAGGAAAAATTACGCGGATACGTAAACATATATTAGTTAATTTACATTGCTATAGTTTGCACTAATTACGGCTCGCAGCTTAATTTTAGCTATTTTTTCGTCGCCTCTCTCCTCTCTTCCTCTCTCTCGCCTCTCTCCTCTTTTATACATATACAAATACAAATTATCAAATATAATATAAACTACACATATAAATATACAATTATATGACGGATATATAGATATAAGCCTCTCTCGCTCGCCTCTCTCCTCCCTCTTCCAAACTAGCTCACCTCTCTCCTCTCTCATCTCTCTCTCACAATCTCGTTCGCCAAATATACAAATACATATGTATAGCAATTATATATATATAATTTATCTGACAGATATACATATACAGTTCGTCTCTCTCCACTCTCTGTCCTCTCTCGCACCTCTCTCCTCCCTCTCCCAATCTCGCTTGCCAGATATACAAACTCATATGTATACCAGTTACATATATACAATTATTTTGACAATTTACATATACAATTCGCCCCTCTCCACTCTCTGCCATCTCTCGCTCGCCTCTCCTCCCTCTAACATGTAGCTTCAAATCGCGATTAGCAAACTATAGCTATGAAGCATAATTAAACTATTTTTAAGTGGCTATATATGCGAAAATTCCCCATTTATTTAAGAGTCAACTGCTTTTTCTAGATAATCTGCTTGAAGATCGTTGCTTTGCTTTGATCTTGAATCGATAGAATACTTGTTGAAACTTCATTACAAATATGGAACCAAGCTTTGGGCATAATCGTGGAGGTATGTAAACTTGCACAAAGACTTCTCTTTATATGCGAAAGACTTGAGGATCACCATAAAAGAGCAGAGCTTCTCTATAGATTTGTATTTCTTCTTTGTTTCTTTGGTCTTATAAAAATCCCTTTATATAGGTAAGAGTTAGGATTTGGGGTATTTTGGTCTCCAAGTACTTTTCTTGTCAACCTAACAGACTGGCTCAAATTAATTGAACTTCGTTTATTAAGCCATATATATAAATTTAACTTAAACATTAATCCAACTTTATTAATCAATAATTTAACTTTGATCTACATATCATAGATTAACTTTAATCCAAAATTTAATATGAATTTATCCAATTTTTTTTCAATATTTATCAGAATACTACTAAATAAATATGAAATTCCATGACGAAGAAGTGTCATAGAACTAGGAAGACAAACAAGTGCATCTCCAAGAACTCCTTGATGAGTAAATATGCTATAGATAATAGATGAGTCATCTTTCAATAAAAATTCACTCAATAAGTCAATCTTGCTGGAATTGAAAAGGAAGCATGATACTGAGATTGTTAAATTGAAGTTATAATATTATAAAGTTTGGAATAAATTCTTAAATTGAATTGTTGACTGATAATTGAGAATTGCTATATATGAGACAATTTCTTCCTTCATTGAGTTAGTTATATAGGATATATTTTTTCATTTGAAAACTTATATTTCTTTTTATAACTCAAATACAATTTTAAATAATTCCTTACTCATTGAGACAAGGTACACACAAATTGCACGTACTATGGACATCACACCAAATATAATATTTAGCGGCAATTAATTAATAATAATAACTTAATTGCTACTATAAATAATTTTTAGAGGCAAATAATATTCTTCATCAATGTTCGATGTCCCTAAAATCTATAACAATATTAAATCTAATGACAATTAATTGATGCTGATAAATATTTTAGCACTTTCTTAATATATATATTTATTGCTGGTAAAAAATATTTTTATTGCGGAGGAAATTAGTAGAAGAAATGACATTGAGCATCGAAAGCCAACTACCTGCGAGGGATATTTTGTGGCTATGGTAGCAGTATCTTATTGCAATAAATGGTCAATGTTGAAGATTTGACTATATAGGAATTTTTCCAACATTACAATATTCAAAAAGTCATGAATAATACGAAGACACATATATTATCCGTCACTCATTCTATATTCGTTAATCCATATGAAATATGGTTGGGTTGGATATATTATTCGTAGTTTGTTTAATCTGTTTATATCTAATTTGACCCGTTCATTTGTTATTACTATCGATTTTTTTTTGGAACTCTCTTAATGAATTTTTTGTCTACTCCTGCTGTTAGAAATCTGACGAGAAAGTACCACAATTTGCAAATGCACTTGAACCTAATTAAATTACACACAACCTTGTAAAAATCATGAGAACTACATGGTAGATTCATGCCACAACATTAATTAATATTATTTCCGCCTCAATTCAAGTATCTTAATTTAATTAAACATAAATTTAAGAAATAAAAAAAAGATTTTTAAATCTTGTGATTTTAAATTAAGGATGCATGTAGTCCTTTAAACGATTCAATGATTTATCTATCTATCTACTATATATATATATACACACACTACATTAAAAGTATGAACTTCCAAATTTAATTATTAAATTACTATAATATCCCCAAGTAAAAACACTCAATTTAGTATATTTATATTTATTTAATTATATTATATTAATAATAGAAACATTTTTACAATGAATGACTGGGACTTTTTCGAAGGGTTGCGACTTTTTCAAATGATTGTGACTTTCCCAAAGGGTTTGTGACTTTTCTAATGAGTTGTGACTTTTTCGAAGGGTTGTGACTTTTTCAAAGGGTTGTGACTTTTCGATGAGCTGTGGCTTTTTCGACGGGTTGTGACTTTTCTAATAATGCACAATTAACACATATTTATACTACCATTTGTTAGCTATAAATAGATGAGTTTCCTCTCATTTTTAAACTATAGTTTTTTAAGTTTTTTACTCTTCTTCTTCTAAAAAAATCTCAAGTATGATTTGCAATAGTTGAATAAGTTCGAAGTTCAATAAAATTTGAGGTATCACACAAAAAAGAGTTGGTGAATAAATTGTGGCAAATCATTTATCAATTCACACTTGTATTTTCCTCCTACGATATTCATCACATACATACTTCAATATTATTTATATCATTTCAGAATATTAATACTGATTAGTATGGCATACACGTGCATAGATATACGTACAACACACGTGTTCGAGAACTAGTTCTATTTAATACAAATCAAAGAGAAAAATAAACACTTAAATTAGAGACATAAGGAGTACTTAGAAAGACTTAAATATAGAAAGAGACACTATATATATATATATATATTTGATAGAAATCAAAGAAAAAAAGTAAGACACTTAAATTGGATAAAGAAGGAGTACTTAGAAATACTTAAATATATAAAGAAACACTATATTTAATACATATCACATAAATTATCAGATACAGAAGATCAAGTACTTGAAAAGACTTAAATATAAAAAGAGACACTATTTATATTTTGATACATATCAAAGAGAAAAGTAAGACACTTGAATTAGATACATAAGGAATACTTAGAAAGATTTAGAAAAGAGACACTCTATTTAATATAGAACGAAGAGGAAAATAAGACACTTAAATCATCATATACAGAAGATCAAGTACTTAGAAAGACTTAAACAAGGATTCCTATTTATTACGGAAACACATGAACTAACGTTACGCTGCAGGTGCCACTTTTTTTCCATCATCATCATCGTCATCATCATTTTCTAACTCTCTATTCAGACAGAAGCTAATTACCGGCCTTGCTAATTCTATCCTGTTATAAAGACGAAAAGAATATATTTGAGCCATTTCTACGATAAGTATTTAAAAAAAAATACTAGTTTGTTAGTGATGAAGGGATATATATGTGATATACTACCAACAATCTATATATCCTGTTATTTATAGCATTGATATGAGTGGCATTTCCAGAAAATATCGACCCATTTTTTCCAATTAGTCCCAAAGAGTTGTCGTATCTTTAGTACGTGTAGTAGTGTTGATTGAAGCTTTAGTTAAGACCACACATTGTAATGGCATGAGGTAAGCTCATGGTGGCTACTTGTTTTCACAATCCACACGTGCTTATCCCCTTTCATGCACACTCTTTTGCTTCAAATGATTTGCCAGCTTGGAAATATATGTATGTGTAGTCAAAATGTCAAAAAAAAAACTAAAGAAAATGATGATACTTCGTTCCGTGTCTCAATTTATGTGATATATTTTTTATTTTTATCAACTTAAAAAAAAGACACTTTTAAATTTGAAAACACTAATTTAATCTTACTCTCTTTATTTTATCTTTACTAGTTCTCGAACACGTGTGTTGCATGAATGTACGTGTATTCGAGACTAAGTAATAACTTTTTGAAATAATAAAAATTATATTAGAATAAATGTGTGATGAGTTATACAAATTTTGATCGAAAGAGAGAGATTAACTTCTGTCTGATTTAAACTTCTATGTTTTTTCATCTTTGAATTTAACAAAAATAATTAGTTGAATTATGTATATATAAATATCAACTGTAACATGAAAAGCTATTAAGATCAGCATGTTTCATGTGATACAACACCGTATTAGATAAATAACTTCAAATTTTAGATTAAACTTCTAAAATACAAGTACAACTAAAATATATCATCTCATGTGTAACAAATTTTTAAAATAGTAATCCATCTAATTACATATTACTATATTATGGAGCGAATTAACACAAGTAATATATAGCATAAAGATCCAATAATTTTGATTAACTAATCAACATCACTTGAGAGGTAAACTACTACAAATAAATCCTTGACAAGATATTAAAACTATTGCTTCACTTTATTAAACATTAATTCTCGAATATGTGCATTGCACGAACAAACATGTATTCCAGGCTAAGTATTAACTTTTTGAAATAATAAAAATTATATTAAAATAAATGTGATGAGTTATACGAATTTTGACCGAAAGCGAAAGATATATCTTTTTTCTGATTTAAACTTTTGTGTTCTTTCATCTTTAAATTTAACAAAAATAATTAGTCAAACGGTGTATATATATATAATATAAAGTATAACCTGAAAAGCTATTAATATCAACATTTCATGCGATGCAACACCGTATTACATAAATAACTTCAAATTTTAGATTTAACTTCGAAAATACAAGTACATCATACATAACTCTTTGTAGGGAGTTGGGGAGAAGTACGTGAAGCCTCATCATTTTTCGAACATATTTTGGGAATTTAGAAGCCATTTTATAGGAATTAGACGATTTTCTCAGGTTTTTTGTATGTTAGCCCATGAATATTTTGGTGGTATGACTTCCAGTCTACTCTTTTGCAAAACCTTTACGGAGATAGTCCATGAATTTTTGGTGATTCGGGACTCTGGATTTTTTTGGCCGAATTTTTTCATGGACGTCCGTTAAGACCATATCAATGGAGCCAGTTGTTCCCCATGGGCAAACTAACCCTTTTTCAAGGTCAAACGAGCCCCAAAGAAGGTATAACCAAATTTTACCGATTTTCATATGCTATAGTCCATGAATTTTTGGTGATTCGGGATTCTGGATTTTTTGGCCGAAATTTTTAATGGACGTCCGTTAAGACCTTAGAAATGGAGCCAGTTGGTCCCCACAGGAAAACCGGTCTATTTTCAAGGTTAAACAAGCCCTAAAGCAGGTATAACAAGATTTTACCGATTTTCGTGTGCTATGTCCATGAATTTTTGGTGATTCAGGATTCCAGATTTTTTTTGGCCGAAATTTTTCATGGATGTCCGTTAAGACCTTAGCAATGGATCCAATTGGTCCACACAGGCAAATCGGCCCATTTTCAAGGTCAAACGAGCCCCAAAGCAGGTATAACCAGATTTTACCAGTTTTCATATGCTATAGTCCATGGATTTTTAGTGATTCGGGATTCTCGATTTTTTTTGGCTGAAATTTTTCATGGACTTCTGTTAAGACCTTAGCAATGGAGCCAGTTGGTCCCTACGGGCAAACCGGCCCATTTTCAAGGTCAAACGAACCCCAAAGTACTTATTACCAAATTCTACCGATTTTTGTGTGCTATAGTCCATGGATTTTTGGTGATTCGGCATTCAGGATTTTTTTGGCCGAAAGTTTTCATAGACGTCCATTAAGACCTAAGCAATGGAGCCAGTTGGTCCCCACGGGTAAACCGACCCATTTTCAAGGTAAACGAGCCCTAAAGTAGGTATAACCAGATTTTACCAATTTTCGTGTGCTATAGTCCATGAATTTTTGGTGATTCGGGATTTTGATTTTTTTGGGCCGAAATTTTTCATGGACGTCCGTTAGGACCTTAGCAGTGGATCCAGTTGGTCCCCATGGGCAAACCGGATCATTTTCAAGGTGAAACGAGCCCCAAAGCAGGTATAACAAGATTTTATCGATTTTCGTGTGCTATATAATCCATGGATTTTTGGTGATTCGGAATTCCAGATTTTTTTGGCCAATTTTTTTCATGGACGTCTGTTAAGACCTTAGCAATGGAGCCAGTTGGTCTCTATGGGCAAACCGGCCCATTTGCAAGGTCAAACGACCTCCAAAGCAGGTATAACCTACCGATTTTTGTGTGCATAGTCCATGGATTTTTGGTGATTTGGGATTCCAGATTTTTTTGGCCGAAATTTTTCATGGACGTCCGTTAAGACCATAGCAATGGAGCCAGTTGGTCTCCATGGGAAAACCGGCCCATTTTCAAGGTCAAAGGAGCCCTAAAGCAGGTATAAACAGATTTTACCGATTTTCCTATGCTATATTCCATGGATTTTTGGTGATTCGGGATTCTGGATTTTTTGGCCAAATTTTTTCATGGACATCCCTTAAGACTTTAGCAATGGAGCCAGTTGGTCCCTACGGGCAAACCGGCCCATTTTCAAGATCAAACGAACCCAAAAGTAGGTATAACCAGATTTTACCAATTTTTGTGTGCTATAGTCCATTGATTTTTAGTGATTCGGGATTTCAGATTATTTTGGTCGAAAGTTTTCATGGACGTCCGTTAAGACCTGAGCAATGGAGCCAGTTGGTCCCCACGGGTAAACCGGCCCATTTTCAAGGTTAAACGAACCCCATAGCAGGTATAACTAAATTTTACCAATTTTCGTGTGTTATAGTCCATGGATTTTTGGTGATTCGGGATTCTAGATTTTTTTTGGCCAAAATTTTTTATGGACGTCCGTTAAGACCTTAGCAATGGAGACAGTTGGTCCCCATGGATAAACCGACCCATTTTCAAGGTCAAACGAGTGCCAAAGCAGGTATAACTAGATTTTATCAATTTTCGTGTGCTATAGTCCATGGATTTTTGGTGATTTGGGATTCCGGATTTTTTTGGCTGAATTTTTTAATGGACGTCCGTTAAGACCTAAGCAATGGAGTCACTTGGTCCCCACGTGCAAACTGGCCCATTTTCAAGATCAAACGAGCCCCAAAGCAGGTGTAACCAGATTTTACCGATTTTCGTGTGCTATAGTCCATGGATATTTAGTGATTCAGGATTCCGGATTTTTTTGGCCGAAATTTTTCATGGACGTCCGTTAAGACCTTAGCAATGGAGCTAGTTGGTCCTTGTAACACCCCGAAAACTGGTAGGCTTACCTAGGGCTTGTCGTAAAGTTAGAGTTGTAAAATTTGCTCCTCGTACTTATAATGAAGGGTTTAAGGGTTAAACGTCAAGGTACGACTCCCCAAGGACCAACCAAGGGTCCTTGAGGAGGACCCTAAAGTCTACCCTACACCTGCCCAAAACAATGACCCACGGAGGGACCTACGCTCGTAGGGTGGTCCATGCTCCGTGGGAGAGGTTCGTGGGTCAAGGGGGCCAAGTGAGGAGTTCCAGTAACTCAACCCATGCCTCACCAGCACGGGCCGTGGGTCCAACCACGGTCCGTCAGTGAGGGTCGTGGGTGGGCACCTGAAACTGCCTGTTTGGCGGTTAAGGAAGGGGTAGTTTAGGTAATTCCTATAGTAGTTAGTATTAAGTGAGGTCGTTTTGTATGGTTTTTATACACCTATATAAGTATTTTTAAGTCAATAACCAACCCATTCACTTCATAAAATCCCAAAACCCAAATCACAACCAACTTTCCCCCAAATATTTCTCTCTCTAGAACTCCAAGGAAGAAGAAGAAGAAATGTGAAGCTAGGGTTGAAGAATCAAGCTTTTCTCCTCAAATTTGTGGGAATTCTTCAATAAGCTTTGGTATCTCTTCATCTATGGGTAGCCTTCACCCATAGTGCCCCTTCAAAACCCCCAATTTCAAAGCTAGAAAATCCAAAAGTTAGGGTTTGACTTCAATCTCATGGATTCCTTTCAAATTCATTTTTAAAGATTGAATTATGTTTGTTTATGGATTTATTGATGATTTTACACGATTTTAAGTTGAATTCCTCTGGAATTCATGAATTACCCTATTTTCTCAAATTGAATCTTAAAGTGTGGGTATTGATTGATGCTAGTAGAATGTTATAGAATTATGAATGTAATGAATTGATTACTTGAATTATGTTATCATCCATGTCTAATGTAGTAATTCTAGATGTGTTGGTGAATTATTATCCATGGTCCTTGAAGGGTAAATTTATGAGAATTATGCATGATTATGACTCGCCGAAAGGTACTTCCACTCACAAAAGCTAAGTGGACCCACCTATTTGGCCGACAACTTTATTAAAGATAAGATAAGGCAATCCAAAGCAGCCACTCAAGAGCAAGCACAATGATTCTCATTATCTTTCTCCAGTCTATATAAGCCTTGGAATTCTATATGAAAAAGGCATCAAAGAAAAATAGATTGGATGCAAATTTTTTTTTCTCTCTAAATTATAAGCAATGTTTCAGCTTTTGTAAGCAATGTTTCAGCTTCCGCAGTTATCAATATAAACCAGTCACTTTGTGAGTATTTTCGATTTAGCATTTTCTTCTTAACAACTTTATTCACACTATTATGGTATCAGAGCCATGTTGATGGCACTACTCGTTAGCATGCTTAGCTAAACCTTTTGCTGTCTGGAATCTGAATAGATTATGATATAGCCTAAAGGTAGATAGTTAATCTTTATCAACTCTCTATATTATGAATCAGATATCTCTCTCTCTGTAACTATTACTGTGGCTTGAGGTATTGAAGCTTTTCGTTAAGTATGAGGATGCCGTTTAATATCCGGCTTTAGGTGTGGATGCCAGAAAGAAGGTAGCAGATGGACAGGCTTGACCTAAAGGTGGACCTATCTCCAAGATAACTTAAAGAAAAATTTCATATAACATCCAAGTCCGCCTAAGTAATTACCTCAAAGATTTAGATAACTGTTTATAATATGGGTTGTTAATCTAGATTAACTATTTACGATTGGCATAATATCATATTCATTCTGAATTCAAGACAGTATTATTCTATAAATGGACAAACATCAGCACGTTATAAATAGTACTAACTTATCTACCCATGTTATCTCTAAGGTAGAAAATGATTTACATAATTGGACTATTCCAAAAGAACCTTTTGGAAAAATTTATCAACTAGGCAATTTCAGCATGATTAGAAATTTCAATATTAAGACTTGTGAGTCTACTGTAGCTATTAATAATTCCCTCGAGACAATTAAATTACTTATTTCTCAGGATATTAATAGATATAAAAAAGATTTTAAATTTCTGCATATTTGACTTGTTCAAATTGCTGTAAAACCTCTTTTCCGTAAAGGTTTGAATATTCCTATTTATCTGCTTCTTAGAGATGATAGACTCCTTAATTTCGATGACTCTCTGTTAGGAGTACTTCAAAGTAACCTCGCTAATGGCCCGGTGTACTTTAATTGTTATCCCAACTTCTCTGTTGACATTACTGATCCCAATGTTATGGATACTCTGACGTTAAATGTCAAGACCAAAAAGATGAACAGTAAGACAGACACCAGAGAAATTGTGGTAATCTATAGAGTTTATTACAAACTCATGAAAACTACCCTAGCTCCTAAAGCTATCTCCACCAGTGTCAAAGGGGTAACCATGCTCATGGAATCCAACCCTGAGCACAACACTACCTTTGTCCCTAGACTACTTAACTGGGGTGAAATTCTCACTTCCGACGAATGGAATTTTGAGTCTATCACTGTTCCTCAGTCTGTTCACCCAGAGAAATCTCAGATTGAACGAGTAATTCAATACCCTGATGGATCTATTAATCTAAAATTCCTCAGATCAACCTCCTTCTGAGGCCCAAGAATGTCTTTTTCCAGACCTTCTTCTTCTCAACCCTCGGAGGAAGTAGAAGTAGAAAGTAATTCCGATTCTCCCACTAATTCGAGAAAGCTTCGTGGAGTAGATTTTTCCAAAACTATTCCTAAGGTCTATTATGAACCTATTCGCACTACCAACCGTAGTAGCCCTACTCATAGCGAAATGAGACCCGAATCTCATAAAAGAAGAGACTCTATTGGAGTTCTATCTTCTGGAGATACCTATAAGATAGACACGAAAGAGATTAATCGTCTGTGGAAACTACCAGAAAACCAAAAAAAAGTATATTGGTACAAAGCCACCTTTTCTCTGGATCAAAGAGTTGCTTTCAGAGACAAATGGTTCAAAGATATAGAAAGATTTAGAACCGAAATCGAGTTCTTTAAATGGTTTGAATACTCAGGACAAATGGATAACCAAAAAGAATCCTTAAATGTCCTTATCAACAAATGGTACACCCAGAATCAGGTAGTGGAAACTACCATTCCCCCTTTAGAAGGAATAAGTATCCCGTACAGGAAAGAAATTATTCCAGCTTCCCCTTTCAAAAGGAGAATTGAAAAGGAATCTGCTATGGCCAGTTGTGCCAAAGTTAATAAGATCTTCGAATAGAACAACTACACCAACCAACTCCTTCATGTAGTAGCTAACCAAATCCAAAGTTCTAAACAAAATGGAACTCTCTCGCTTGGTACCATACCTAGCTCTTCCAAAGTTAATCCTAGTATTGAAGCTAATCCAATCTTCAAACTTCCTGAATTTTCCAGAAAAAATTACCCAACTCTCTCTGATGAATTCAGTACATCCAAAGATCTTTTGGAAAAAATTAATGATCAGCTTGCAAAGGTAAACCTCACTAAACCCCCGCTAAGAAACAAGATTGGTGTTATTAACGAATCTAAGGAACATATTCAATATGTCGGCAAAGACCGATATCATAACAAGAAAAACTACTACACCCGTCCTTCTTTCCCGGACATTCAGTTCAAAGAAAATTCTTTCTTAACCACCACTTCCCATGCAGGAATAGATATTACTGAATGGAATATTGATGGTCTCGCAGAACATCAAATTTATAATAAGTTGCATGAAATAGGAATAGCCATTACTGCCTATAAGCTTAAAGGAAGCTCAGATAAACAAGCCGCCAATATGATCATTGCAGGATTTACTGGCATGATTAAGCATTGGTGGGATAATTATCTCACCGAAGAAAATAAGCTTAGCATCCATAATGCAGTAATCACCCAATCAGTCGTAAAGACCGAAGGACAAAATCAAATCACTACTCAAGAGGTAGTAGAAGATGCAACCGCTACACTCCTTTATAATATCGCCAAACATTTTATTGGTGAACCAAAGCTTTTCCAAGATAGGAGCTTAGAAATCCTCAACAATCTGTAGTGCAAAAAACTGACAGATTTCAAATGGTATAAAGACATATTCATAGCAAAGGTTATGATACGTGAAGACTGTAACAATGAATTCTAGAAAGAAAGATTCATAAGCGGACTTCCCTTGTTATTCGGAGAGAAAGTCAGGACCAAAATTAGAGATAGATGTGAAGGGAAAATTCCTTATAATCATCTTACTTATGGTGATTTGGTTAGCATTATCAATGTGGTTGCAATAGAATTATGCACCGACCTTAAGCTAAAAGAACAACTTAAGAAAGAAAATAAACTTTCAACCACAGAGTTAGGAAGTTTTTGTCAAGACTTTGGTTTCCCAAAGATTTCTCCTCCTTCGTCCCAAAGGACAAAGCTAGAAAATAAATCTAGCTCTAGGAAGAAGAAAGGATCCAAATCCCGCTATGAATCCAAGGATAAAAGAACAAAGAGAAGGTTCAAGAAACCTTCCAAAGATACTCCTACGGATGAATACTGGACATGTGGCAAAAAGGGCCACAGGGCAAACCAATGCCCAAGAAATAAGAAAAAGAAGAAAAGAATCAATCTTCTTAATATTGATGAAGAAACCAAATCAAAGCTCTTCTCCATCATTGAAGAAGAAGAATCTGAAGAAGAAGAATCCACTTCAGAAGAAGAAAGCGACGAAGAGTTCATTAATGTCGCTCAGGAGTCAGGGTCAGAAGATCAAGCTCCTGATTGTAATTGCAATGGAGCATTTTGTTATTGTGACACTAAAACTGTCAGTGTCCTCTCTTGTGAGTCGGCAGAAACCTTATTTGCCACCATTGATCATATTCAAGATGAAGAGGCAAAAATAAAATATCTCCTTGAGCTACAAAAACTTGTATCTCATCAAAAGCCTGATAGGTCAAAAATTATTCCATTTAGCATGAAGCAAATCATGCAAAGATTTGAAAAAAGAGAAGAACCCTCTATTGACGATCTCAGAGCTGAAGTTAATCAGCTAAAGAACGAAATTAGAGATGTCAAATCCAGGCTTCACAAGATTGAAATAGAAGCCTTAACGAAACAAGTTCTCAAAAGAACCTCTATTCCCGAAGAAGGAACTTCTGGAAAAGACAATCTTCCAAATCAGTATGAGTCTCAAGATGATACTGACAGAGATGATGATGATCCTTACCAAAAAGAAAAGGATGCAGATATTGGATTTCTATCCAAGGTAAAACCTCAGAGTTCTCACATTCTCATTAAATTGGTCATTAATAATGATCTTGTTCTTAACAAAATTGCTTTATTAGACAGTGGTGCAGATAGAAACTGTATCGTGGAAGGTCTTGTCCCGACTAAGTACCTACAGAAAGGTACAACCAGATTATTTTGAGCTACAAGTGAAAGAATTCATATAGATTTCAAACTACCTAAAGCTCATATATGCAATAATGGTATTTGTCTTGTTAATGATTTTGTTATTACAAAAGATATTAACGAAGAAATTATTCTTGGAATTCCTTTTATCACTCAGATAAAATCTTATTGTTCAGACTTGGATGCTATTCGCACCACCATTTTAGGAAAAGACATTTCCTTCCCCTTTATCAAAGTTATTTTCTCTGAGGAATGGTTTCACTTACAAAGAAAAACTGCCTTCAAAATTAATTTGATTTCTCAACAAATTTCATTTTTACAACATGACATTAAAATAAAAAAAATTGAACAAGTTTTAAAAACCCCGGAGATGGTAACTAAGATTGCCAGGCTTCAAAACACTTTTACTCAAGAAATTTGTTCAGATTTTCCTAACGCCTTTTGGGAGCGTAAAAAACATATTGTGGATTTACCATATATTGATGGATTCAATGAGAAGACCATTTCTACTAAGGCAAGGCCTATTCAGATGAATAAAGAGATAATGGAAATTTGTAAAAAAGAAATCACCACTCTTTTAGCAAATAAAATTATCCGCCCTTCTAAATCCCCTTGGAGCTGTTCAACCTTTTATGTTAATAATGCAGCGGAGAAAGAAAAAGGATCTCCCAGGTTAGTTATTAACTATAAACCCCTGAAACTGCATTAAAATGGATTTGATATCCTATCCCTAATAAAAGAGACCTTTTAAAAAGGACTTATAAAGCCAATATTTATAGTAAGTTTGATATGAAATCAGACTTCTGGCAAATTCAGATTTCCGAGAAGGATAAGTATAAAACAACTTTCAATGTCCCGTTTGGATAATACGAATGGAATGTTATGCCCTTCGGGCTTAAGAATGCCCCATCCGAATTTAAAAATATAATGAACAATATCTTTAATTCAATCAGTAATATTTCAATTGTTTATATTGATGATGTTCTGATCTTTTCTGAAGATATAGATTCTCATTTTAAACATTTAAATGTTTTATTCAAAATTGTTAAGCATAACGGCTTGGTCGTCAGTGCTAAAAAGATTAAGCTTTTTCAAACTTCGATCAGATTCCTTGGATATGACTTGTATCAAGGTACTTACAAACCTATTTGCAGAGCCCTTGAGTTCTCCAGTAAATTCCCTAACACCATCTTAGATAAATTCCAGTTGCAGAGATTCTTAGGAAGTCTCAATTATGTGGCCGACTTTATTCCTAAGGTTAGGCAACTTTGTAAACCTCTCTATGATAAGTTGAAGAAGTCCCCAGTGCCATGGGGAAATGATCAAACCTCAGCAGTTATCAAAATCAAAGAAGTGGTAAAACACCTTCCTTGCCTAGGAATACCCAATCCTGATTATTTTATGATTGTTGAGACTGATGCTTCTGACATTGGTTATGGAGGTATTCTCAAACAAAAAAAATCCTCTGGTAAGCCAGAGCAATTAGTTTGTTATACTTCTGGAGTCTGGAACTCTGCTCAAAAGAATTATAGCACGGTTAAGAAAGAAATTCTTGCTATCGTTCTTTGCATTACTAAATTTCAAGATGATTTTATTAACAAAGAATTCTTGCTTAAAGTAGATTGTAAATCTGCTAAAGACATCTTACAAAAGGATGTTAAAAATCTTGTCTCTAAACAAATCTTTGCAAGATGGCAAGCTTTATTATCCAGCTTTGATTTTCAAATTGAGTTCATTAGGGGAGAAGATAATTCTCTCCCAGATTTTCTAACAAGAGAATTTTTGCAGGGAAAAACATGAGGCCAGCAGGAGCAAGGACTTTTACCACAAACTCCAAAAACAAGGAGGTTGTGAAACAAACCCCTTCGGCCAGACCATTTGGAATCAGGCCACCCCTACCTTCACTCACTAATCCTAATAGGTATTCAGCCTTAGGGCAATTTCCGCCTATAAACCCTTCCTTAAGCTCCAATGCTTACCCAGAACTACCCGGTTCTTCAACATCCAACCTTTTGATACGGAAAACCCAGATTTTCCTCAATACAAACTGCAGACAGTTATACCATGAATACTCCTGAGAGTTTTGCAGAAGCAGTGGCCCCAACCACCAAAAAGCCACAAAAGGAGAGAGAGGATTTCATAATCATTTCTCAACAGATAGCCCCTATCCTTGCACTAGACAAGGATTATGAACGTTATGAGATAAAACATCTGTTGCGGCCTCTATACTGCAACCGAAACTATGTTGAAACAGAAGACCCTCTCAAAACGAGGAGGTTTTATGAATTCATCTTGGTAGACACTGGTTCTATAGAAATAGATCATAAACTGAGTATTGACGATGACCCTGACAGCATTGCTTACTCTAAATTTATGATTAAAAAAATCTTATCTCCTTTTGAATGGCATGTAGACCATCTACACACCCCAGTTAACTTTTCAAAACAATTCAGGCCTCAAACCTACAACTTGCATGATTATAAAAATGCATGGTTTTACTTCTTGTATTTACGACCCACCACTCACACCTGCTTCGTAAAATACGCCCCTGAATTTGCAAAATCCGTTATCCCTCGGTGGTTCTACGAATGGTGGAATTGCTTCGGAGGTAACCAAAATGTTTTGCACAAAATTTTTTTTAGACAAATTTGGCCAATTTCAAATTGACCAGGATATCTCTACTTTACCAGAACATATTAAATTATGCAAGTTTTTTATTCAAAAAAGAATATCATACATTAGTAGCTGGACTTTTGTGATCCATGAACTTGACAGGATCAAATATCTGTCAAAAGAAATCTTTATCAAAAGATGGTCTCCAGCACCAAAGGAGCCTTAGTACGCCTCACCGAAGGCACCGATAGTTACTAATAAGAAATCACCTTCTAAGAGTGATTTAAAGAAAAGGCTCCAACAAGCCTTATCTGAAATGGAAGATGAACCGGATGAAGCAGCAATAATGAAATTATTGGACGAGCAAACCGGCACATTTTCAAGATCAAACGAGCCCTAAAGTAGGTATAACCAAATTTTACCAATTTTCGTGTGTTATAGTCAATGGATTTTTTGTGATTCGGGATTCCAGATTTTTTTTGCCAAAATTTTTCCAGGTCGTCCGTTAAAACCTTAGAATTGGAGCCAGTTGGTCTCCATGACCAAACCGGTAAATTTTCAAGGTCAAACGAGTCCCAAAGCAGGTATAACCAGATTTTCTCAAATTTTGTGTGCTATAGTCCATGGATTTTTTGTGATTTGGGATTTCAGATTTTTTTGGCTGAAATTTTCAATGGACGTCCGTTAAGAACTTAGCAATGGAGCGAGTTGGTCCCTACGGGCAAACCGATCCATTTTCAAGGTGGAACCAGCCCCAAAGTAGGTATAACTAGATTTTATCGATTTTCGTGTGCTATAGTCCAAGGATTATTGGTAATTCGAGATTCCAAATTTTTTTTGGCCAAATTTTTTCATGGACTTCCGTTAAGACCTTAGGAATAGATCCAGTTGATCCCTACAGGCAAACCGGCCATTTTCAAGGTCAAACGACCCCCAAAGCAGGTATAATGAAATTTTACCTATATTGATGTGCTATAGTCCGTGGATTTTTGGTGATTCGGGATTCCAGATTTTTTTGGCTGAAATTTTTCATGGACGTCGATTAAGACCAAAGCAATGGAGCCAGTTGGTCCCCACGAGTAAACCGGCCCATAACGAGCCCTAAAGCAGGTATAACAAGATTTTATCGATTTTCGTGTGCTATAGTCCATGGATTTTGGTGATTCGGGATTCCAGATTTTTTTTGGCCAAATTTTTTCTAGACATTCGTTAATACCTTAGTAATGGAGCCAGTTGGACCCCCACGGGCAAATCGACCTATTTTCAAGGTGAAACGATCCCCAAAGCAGGTATAACCAAATTTTTCTGATTATCGTGTGCTATATTCCATGGATTTTTGGTGATTCGGGATTCTGGATTTGTTTGGCCGAAATGTTTCATGGACGTCCGTTAAGACTTTAGCAATGGAGCCAGTTGGTCCCCAGGGGAAAATCGGCCCATTTTCAAGATCAAACGAACCCTAGAGAAGGTATAACCAGATTTACCGATTTTCGTGTGCTATAGTCTATGGATTTTCGGTGATTCGGGATTCCAAATTTTTTTTTGACCAAAATTTTTCATGGACGTCCGTTAACACCTTTGAATTGGAGCTAGTTGGTCCCCACGAGCAAACCAGCCCATTTTTAAGGACAAACGAACCCCAAAACAGGTATAACCAGATTTTCTCTATTTTCGTGTTCTATAGTCCATGGATTTTTTGTGATTCGGGATTCTGGATTTGTTTTGGCCGAAACTTTTCATGGACGTCCGTTAAGACCTTAGCAATGGAGCCAGTTGGTCCCTACGGGAAAACCGGCCCATTTTCAAGGTGAAACGAGCCCCAAAGCAGGTATAATCAAATTTTATCGATTTTAGTGTGCTATAGTCCATGGATTTTTGGTGATTCTGTATTCCAAATTTGTTTGGCCGAAATGTTTCATGGACGTCCATTAAGACCTTAGCAATGGAGCCAGTTGGTCCCCAAGGACAAACTGACCCATTTTCAAGGTCAAACGAGCCCTACAGCAGGTATAACCATATTTTATTGATTTTCGTGTGCTACAGTCCATGGATGTTTGGTGATTCGGGATTCCAGGTTTTTTTTGGCCAAAATTTATCATGGATGACCGTTAAGGCCGTAGAATTGGAGATAGTTGGTTCCCACGAGCAAACCGGCCCATTTTCAAGGTCAAACGATGCGCAAAGCAGGTATAGCCGGATTTTCTCTATTTTCGTGTTCTATAGTCATGGATTTTTTGTGATTCAGGATTCTAGATTTTTTTTGGCCGAAAGTTTTCATGGACGTTAGTTAAGACCTTAGAAATGGAGCCAGTTGGTCCCCACGGGCTAATTAGCCAATTTTCAAGGTGAAACGATCCCCAAAGCAGGTATAAGCAGATTTTATCAATTTTTGTGTGCTATAGTCCATGGATTTTTGGTGATTAGGGATTCCAGATTTTTTTGGCCAATTTTTTTCATGGACGTCCTTTGAGACCTTATCAATGGAGCCAATTCATCTCGACAGGCAAACCGACCCATTTTCAAGGTCAAACGAGCTCCAAAGAAGGTACAATTAGATTTTATCAATTTTTTTGTGCTCTAGTCCATGAATTTTTGGTGATTTGGGATTCTGGATTTTCTTGGCCAAAATTTTTCATGGACGTCCGACAAGACATGAGCAACGAAGCTAGTTGGTCCCCAGAGGTAAACCGGCCCATTTTCAAGGTCAAACGAGCCCTAAAGTAGGAATAACCAGATTTTATCGATTTTCGTGTGCTACAGTCTATGGATTTTTGGTTATTCGGGATTCTAGATTTTTTTTGGCCGAAATTTTCATTGACGTCCGTTAGGACCTTAGAAATGGTGCTAGTTTGTCCCCACGGGCAAACCGGCCCATTTTCAAGGTCAAACGAGCCCTAAAAAAGGTATAACCAGATTTTATCGATTTTCGTGTGCTAGTCCATGGATTTTTGGTAATTCGGGATTTTGAATTTTTTTTGGTTGAAATTTTTTAATGGACGTCCGTTAAGACTTTATCAATGGATCCAGTAGGTCCCCATTGGCAAACTGGCCCATTTTAAAGGTCAAACGATCTCCAAAGCAGGTATAACCAGATTTTACCAATTTTCTTGTGCTATAATAGTCCATGGAATTTTGGTGATTCGGGATTCTGGATTTTTTTGGACGAAACTTTCTATGGACGTTCGTTAAGACCATAACAATGGAGCCAGTTGGTTCCCACGGGCAAACTGGCCCATTTTCAAGGTCAAAGGACCCCTAAAGCAGTTATAACCAAATTTTACCAATTTTTCTGTGCTATAGTCCATGGATATTTTGTGATTCAGGATTCTGGATTTTTGGCCGAAATTTTTCATGGACATCCGTTAAGACCTTAGTAATGGAGCCAGTTTGTCCGTACGGGCAAACCGACCATTGTCAAGGTCAAACAAACCCCAAAGTAGGTATAACCAAATTTTATCGATTTTTGTCTGCTATTGTCCTTGAATTTATGGTGATTCAGGATTCCAGATTTTTTTGCCGAAATTTATCATGATCGTCTGTTAAAACCTGAACAATGGAGCCAGTTGGTCCCTTTGGGTAAACTGGCCCATTTTCAAGGTCAAACGACCCTCAAAACAGGTTTAACAAGATCTTACTGATTTTTGGGGATTCGGGATTGCGGATATTTTTGGCCAAAATTTTGCATGGACATCTTTTAACACCTTAGAAATGGATCCAGTTGGTCCCCACGGGTAAACCGACCCATTTTCAAGGTCAAACGAGCCCTAAAGTAGGTATAACCAGATTTTACCAATTTTCATGTGCTATAGTCCATGGATTTTTGGTGATTCAGGATTCCAAATTTCTTTTGGCCAAATTTTTTCATGGACGTCCGTTTAGACCTTAGAATTGGATCCACTTGGTCCCCACGAGCAAACCGGCCCATTTTCAAGGTTAAACGATCCCCAAAGCAGGTATAATAAGATTTTACCGATTTTCGTGTCCTATAGTCCATTGATTTTTTGTGATTCGAGATTCCAAATTTTTGTCGGACGAAATTTTTTATGGATGTCCGTTAAGACCTTAGCAATGGATAGAGTTGGTCCCTACGGGCAAAACAACCCATTTTCAAGGTCAAACAAGCCCAAAGCAGGTATAACTAGATTTTATCGATTTTCGTGTGCTATAGTCCATGGATTTTTTGTGATTCGTGATTCGGGATATTTTTAGCTGAAATTTTTCATGGACTGCCGTTAAGACCTTAGCAATTATTCCAGTTGGTCCCTACAGGCAAACCGACCCATTTTAAAGGTCAAACGACCCCCAAAGCAGGTATAACAAGGTTTTACCAATATTTTGTGTGCTATAGTCCATGGATTTTTGGTGATTTGGAATTTCAGATTTTTTTGGCCAAATTTTTCATGGACGTCCGTTAAGACCTTCGCAATGGAGCCAGTTTGTCCCCCCGAGCAAACCGGCCCATTTTCAAGATCAAACGAGCCCCTAATAAGGTATAACACGATTTTACAGATTTTCGTGTGCTATATAGTCTATGAATTTTTGGTAATTCGGGATTCCAGATTTTTTTTGGCAGAAATTTTTCCTAGACATTCGGTAAGACCTTAGTAATGGAGCCAGTTGGTCCCCACGGGTAAACCGTCCCATTTTCAAGTTCAAACGATCCCTAAAGCAGGTATAACCAGTTTTTACCGATTTTCATGTGCTATAGTCTTTGGATTTTTGGTGGTTCAGGATTCCGAATTTGTTTGGCCAAAATATTTCATGGATGCCCGTTAAGACCTTAGCAATAGAGCCAATTGGTCCCCACGGGTAAACCGGCCCATTTTCAAGGTCAATCGAGCCCTAAAGCAGGTATAACCAGATTTTACCGATTTTCGTGTGCTATCCAAGAATTTTTTGTGATTTGGGATTCCAGATTTTTTTTGGCCGAAATTTTTCATGGACGTCCGTTAAGAAATTAGAATTGGAGCTAGTTGGTCCCCATGAGCGAACTGGCCCATTTTCAAGTTCAAACGAGCCCAAAGCTGGTAAACCAGATTTTCTCTCTTTTCGTGTGCTATAGTCCATTGATTTTTGGTGATTCGGGATTCCATATTTTTTTGACCAAATTTTTTCATGGACGTCCGTTAAGACCTTAGCTATGGAGCCAGTTCGTCTCGACAGGCAAACCGGCCCATTTTCAAGGTCAAACGACCCCCTTTGAAGATATAACCAGATTTTACCAATTTTTATGTGCTATAGTCCATGGATTTTTGGTGATTCGGGATTCTGGATTTTTTTGGCCGAAGTTTTTCATGGATGTCTGTTAAGACCATAGCAATGGAGTCAGTAGGTCCTCACGGGTAAATCGGCCCATTTTCAAGGTCGAAGGAACCCTAAAGAAGGTATAACCAGATTTTACCGATTTTCCTTTGTCCATGGATTTTTGGTGATTCAAGATTCTGAATTTTTTTTGGCCGAAACTTTTCAAGGACGTCCGTTAAGACCTTATTAATGGAGCCAGTTGGTCCCCATGGGCAAACCGACCCATTTTAAAGGTGAAAGGAGCCCCACAGCAGGTATAATCAGATTTTATCAATTTTCGTGAACTATAGTCCATGAATTTTTCGTGATTCGGGATTCTAGTTTTTTTGGCTGAAATTTTTCATGGACGTCCGTTAAGACCTTAGCAATGGAGCCAGTTGGTCACTACGGGTAAACCGACCCATTTTTAAGGTCAAACAAACCCCAAAGTAGGTATAGTCCATGGATTTTTGGTGATTCGGGATTCCTAAATTTTTTGGCCGAAAGTTTTCATGGCTGTCCGTTAATACCTGAGCAATGGAGCCAGTTAATCCCCACGGGCAAACCGGCCAATTTTCAAGGTCAAACGAGCCCTAAAGTAGGTATAATAGGATTTTATCGATTTTCGTGTGCTATAGTCAATGGATTTTTGGTGATTCGGGATTCCTGATTTTTTTTGGCCAAAATTTTTCATGAACGTCCGTTAAGACCTTAGCAATGGATCCAGTTGGTCTCCATGGGCAAACCGGCCCAGTTTCAAGGTGAAACGAGCCCCACAGAAGGTATAACATGATTTTATCGATTTTCGTGTGCTAGTCAATGGATTTTTGGTGATTCGAAATTCTGGATTTTTTTTTCATGGACGTCCGTAAAGACAATAGCAATGGAGCCAGGTTGTCTCCACAGGCAAACCAGCCCATTATCAAGGTCAAACGATCCCTAAAACATGTACAAATAAATTTTACTGAATTTCCTGTGCATAGTCCATGGATTTTTGGTGATTCAGGATTCTAGATTCTTTTTGCCGAAATTTTTCGTGGATGTACGCTAAGACCTTAGCAATGGAGCCAGTTGGTCCCCATGGGTAAACCAGCCCATTTTCAAAGTGAAACGAGCCCCAAACAAGGTATAACCATATTTTATCAATTTTCGTGTGCTATAGTCCATGTATTTTTGGTGACTCGGGATTACGGATTTTTTTGGCTGAAATTTTTCATGGACATCCGTTAAGACCTTAGCAATAATGCCAGTGGTCCCTATGGGTAAACCATCCCATTTTCAAGGTCAAACGAGCCCCAAAGAAGGTATAACCAGATTTTATCAATTTTTTTGTGCTATTGTCCATGAATTTTTGGTGATTCTGGATTCAGGATTTTTTTTTTGGCCGATATTTTTCATGGACGTCCGACAAGATCTGAGGAATGGACCTAGTTGGTCCCCATGGGCAAACCGGCCCATTTTCAAGGTCAAACGAGCCCTAAAGTAGGAATAACCAGATTTTACTGATTTTCGTGTGCTATAGTTCATGGATTTTTGGTTATTCTGGATTCTGAATTTTTTTCGGCCGAAATTTGCATGGACGTCGTTAAAGACCTTTGCAATGGTGCCAGTTAGTCCTCACGGACAAACCATAAAATTTTCAAGGTCAAACGACCCCCAAAGAAGGTATAATCAGATTTTACCGATTTTCGTGTGCTGGTCCATGAATTTTTTGTGATTCATGAGTTCAGATTTTTTTTGGTTGAAATTTTTCAGGGACGTCACTTAAAAGCTTAGAAATGGATCCAGTAGGTCCCCACGGGTAAACCGGCCCATTTTAAAGGTCAAACGAGCCCAAAGCAGGTATAACCAGATTTTACCAAATTTCGTGTGCTATAGTCCATGAATTTTTGGTGATTCGGGATTCTGGATTTTTTTGGCTGAATTTTTTTATGGACATCCTTTAAGACCTTAGAAATTAGGCCAATTGGTCCCTACGGGCAAACCGACCCATTTTTAAAGTCAAACAAGTCCCAAAGTAGGTATAATCAGATTTTATCGATTTTTGTGTGCTATAGTCAATGGATATTATGTGATTTGGGATTCCAAATTTTTCTAGCTGAAATTTTCATAAACGTCCGTAAAGACCTGAGCAATGGAGCCAGTTGGTCCCTACGGGAAAACCGACCAATTTTAAGTTCAAACGACCCCCAAAGTAGGTATAACCAGATTTTACTGATTTTTGTGTGCTATAGTTCATGGATTTTTGGGTATTCGGGATTCCAGATTTTTTGGACATCCGTTAAGACCTTAGCAATGGAGCCAGTTTGTCCCTACGGGTAAACCGGCCCATTTTCAAGTTCAAACGAACCCAAAGTAGGTATAACTAGATTTTACCAATAATCGTGTGTTATAGTCCATGGATTTTTGGTGATTCAGAATTCCAGATTTTTGTGGCCGAAATTTTTCATGGACGTCTGTTAAGACATGAGCAATGGAGCTAGTTGGTCCCTATGGGAAAACCAGCCCATTTTCAAGGTCAAACGACCCCCAAAGCAGGTATAACCAGATTTTACCAATTTTTGTGGATTTTTGGTGATTCGGGATTCTGGATTTCTTTGGCCAAATTTTTTCATGGACGTCCATTAAGACCATAGCAATTGAGCCAGTTGGTCCCCACGGGAAAACCAGCCCATTTTCAAGGTCAAAAGAGCCATAAAGTAGGTATAACATGATTTTACCAATTTTCATGTGCTATAGTCCATGGATTTTTGGTGATTCAGCATTCTGGGTTTTTTTTGGCCGATTTTTTTTATGGACATCCGTTAAGACATTAGCAATGGAGCCAGTTGGTCCCTACGGGTAAACAAGCCCATTTTAAAAGTCAAACAAGCCCCAAAGAAGGTATAACAAGATTTTATAGGATTTTTTGTACTATAGTCCATGGAGTTTTGGTGATTCGCGATTCCAATTTTTTTTGGCCGAAATTTTTCCTGGATGTCGGTTAAGCCTTGAAAAATGGAGTCAGTTGGTCACCACGTGTAAACCGGCCCATTTTCAAAGACAAACGAGGCCTAAAGTAGGTATAACCATACTTTACCAATTTTCGTGTGCTATAGTCCATGGATTTTTGGTGATTAGGGATTCCAGATTTTTTTTGGTCGAAGTTTTTCATGGACGTCCGTTAAGACCTTAGAAATGGAGCCAGTTTGTCCCTACGGGCTAACCGGCCTATTTTCAAGGTCTAGCGAACCCTAAAGTAGGTATAACCAGATTTTACTGATATTCATGAGCTATAGTCCATGGATTTTTGGTGATTCGGGATTCCCGATTTTTGTGGCCAAAAGTTTTCATGGACGTCTGTTAAGACCTTAGCAATGGAGTCAGTTGGACCCTATGGGTAAACCGGCCCATTTTCAAGGTCAAACGACCACCAAAGTAGGTATAACCAGATTTTTTACCGATTTTTGTTTGCTATAGTCCATCGATTTTTGGTGATTCGGTATTCTGGGTGTCTTTGGGCGAAATTTTTCATGGACGTCCATTAAGACCTTAGCAATGGAGCCAGTTGGTCCCCACGGGTAAACCAACCCATTTTAAAGGTCAAAGGAGCCCTAAAGCAGGCATAACAAGATTTTACCAATTTTCGTGTACTATAGTCCATAGATTTTTTGTGATTCGGGATTTAAGATTTTTTTTTACCGATTTTTTTTCATGGACATCCGTTAAGACATTGGCAATTGAGCTAGTTGGTACCTATGGAAAACCGGCCCATTTTCAAGGCCAAACGACCCCTAAAGCAGGTATAACCAGATTTTACCGATTTTTGTGTGCTATAGTATATGGATTTTTGGTGATTCGGAATTCCAGATTTTTTTGACCGAAATTTTTTGTGGACGTCTGTTAGCACATTAGCAATGTAGCCAGTTGGTCTCCACTGGCAAACCGCCCCATTTTCAAGGTCAAAGGATCCCTAAAGTAGGTATAATAGGATTTTATCAATTTTCGTGTGCTATAGTCCATGGATTTTTGGTGATTCGGGATTCCAGATTTTTTTGGCCGAAATTTTTCATGGACGTCCGTTAAGACCTTAGCAATGGATCTAGTTGGTCTCCATGGGAAAACCGGCCCAATTTCAAGGTGAAACGAGCCCCAAAGAAGGTATAACCAGATTTTATCGATTTTCATGTGCTAGTCAATGGATTTTTGGTGATTCGGGATTCCAGAATTTTTTTGGCCAAATATTTTCATGGACGTCCGTTAAGACCTTAGCAATGAAGTCAGTTCGTCCCTATAGGCAAACCGGCCCATTTTCAAGGTCAAATGACCCCCAAAGAAGGTATAACCATATTTTACCAATTTTTGTTTACTATAGTCCATGGAGTTTTGGTGATTCGGGATTCCAAATTTTTTTTGCCAAAATTTTTCATTGACGTCCGTGAAGAGTATAGAAATGGAGCCAGTTGGTCCCCACGGACAAACCGACCCATTTTTAAGGTCTAAGGATCCCTAAAGTAGGTATAAAAAGATTTTAACGATTTTTTCTGTGATATAGTCCATGTATTTTTGGTGATTCGGGATTTCGATTTTTTTTAGCCTAAATTTTGCGTGAACATTTGTTAAGACCTTAGCAATGGAGCTAGTTGGTCCGTACGGGCAAACCGACCCATTTTAGAGGTCAAACGAACTCCAATGTAGGTATAACCAGATTTTACCGATTTTTATGTGCTATAGTCCATGGATATTAGGTGATTCGGGATTCTAGATTTTTTTGGCCGAAAGTTTTCATGGACGTCTGTTAAGACCTGAGTAATGGAGCCAGTTGGTCCCTATGGGAAAACCGGCCCATTTTCAAGGTCAAACGACCCCAAAGTAGGTATAACCAGATTTTACCAATTTTTGTGTGCTATAGTACATAGATTTTTGGTGATTCGGGATTCGAGATTCTTTTGGCCAAAATATTTCATGAACGTCTTTTAAGACAATAGCAATGGAGCCAGGTTGTCCCCAGAGGCAAACTAGCCCATTATCAAGGTCAAATGAGCCCTAAATCATGTACAACAAGATTTTACCGAATTTCCTCTGCATAGTCCATGAATTTTTGGTGATTCAGGATTCCGGATTCTTTTTGCCGAAATTTATCATGGACGTCCGTTAAGACCTTAGCAATGGAGCCAGTTGATCCCCATGGGTAAACCAGCCCATTTTCAAGGTGAAACGAGCCCCAAAGAAGGTATAACCATATTTTTGGTGATTCGGGATTCCAGATTTTTTTTGGCCAAAATTTTTCATGGACATCCGTTAAGAGTTAAGCAATAATGCCAGTTGGTCCCTATGGGTAAACCGGTCCATTTTCAAGGTAAAATGAGCCCCAAAGAAGGTATAACCAGATTTTATCGATTTTTTGTGCTATAGTCCATGAATTTTTAGTGATTCGAGATTCCAAATTTATTTGGCCGAAATTTCTCATGGACATCCGCAAAACCTTAGAAATAGAGCCACTTGGTCCCCATGGGCAAACCGGTCCATTTTCAAGGTCAAACGATCCCTAAAAAAGGAATAACCAGATTTTACTGATTTTCGTGTGTATAGTCCATGGATTTTTGGTTATTCGGGATTACAAATATTTTTGCCCTATATTTGCATGGACGTCCGTAAGGACCTTAGCAATGGTGCCAGTTGGTCCTCATGGGCAAACCGGCCCATTTTCAAGGTCAAACGAGCCCAAAGAAGGTATAACCAGATTTTACTAATTTTCGTGTGCTAGTCTAGTCCAAGGATTTTTGGTGATTCAGGATTTCTGATTTTTTTTGGCTGAAATTTTTCATGGACGTCCGTTAAGACCTTAGAAATGGATCCAGTAGGTCCCCGCGGGTAAGCCGGCCTATTTTAAAGGTCAAACGAGCCCCAAAGCAGGTATAACTAGATTTTACCGATTTTCGTGGTGATTCAGGATTCTGGATTATTTCGGCTAAAATTTTTCATGGACGTCAGTTAAGACCATAACAATGGAGCCAATTGGTCCCCACGGGCAAACTGTCCCATTTTCAAGGTCAAACGAGCCCCAAAGAAGGTATAACCAGATTTTACCAATTTTTGTGTGCTAGTCCATGGATTTTTGGTGATTCAGAATTTCGGATTTTTTTTGCCAAAATTTTTTATGGACGTCCGTTAAGACCTTAGCAATGGAGCTAGTTGGTCCCCACTGGCAAACCATCCCATTTTCAAGGTCAAACGAGCCCCAAAGTAGGTATAACCAGATTTTACCAATTTTTGTGTGCTAGTCCATTGATTTTTGGTGATTCAGGATTTCAGATTTTTTTGGCCAAAATTTTTGATGGACGTCCGTTAAGACCTTAGCAATGGAGCTAGTTGGTCCCCACGGGAAAACCATCCCATTTTCAAGGTCAAACGAGCCCCAAAGTAGGTATAACCAAATTTTACTGATTTTCGTGTGCTATAGTCCATGGATTTTTGGTGATTCATGATTCTGGATTTTTTTTGGCCGAATTTTTTCATGGACGTCTGCTAAGACCTTAGAAATGGAGCTAATTGGTCCCCATGTGAAAACCAACCCATTTTCAAGGTCAAACGATCCCCAAAGCAGGTATAACCATATTTGACCGATTTTCGTGTGTAGTCCATTGATTTATGGTGATTCGGGATTCTGGACTTTTTGGGCCGAAATTTTTCATGGACATCTGTTAAGACCTTAGAAATGGATCCTGTTGGTCCCCACAGGCAAACCGGCCCATTTTCAAGGTCAAACGAGCCCCAAAGCAGGTATAAAAAGATTTTACTGATTTTCATGTGCATAGTCCATGGATTTTTGGTCATTCGAGATTCCGGGTTTATTTGGCAAAAAAATTTCATGGACGTCCGTTAAGACCTTAGTAATGGAGCCAGTTGGTCCCCACGGGCAAACCGGCCCATTTTAAAAGTCAAACGAGCTCTAAAGCAGGTATAACCAGATTTTGCCGATTTTCATTTTCTATAGTCCATGGATTTTTGGTGATTAGGGATTCCAGATTTTTTTTGGCCGAAATTTTTCATGAATGTCTGTTAAGACCTTAGCAATGGATCCATTTTGTACCCACGGGAAAACCGACCCATTTTCTAGGTCAAACGAGCGCTAAAGAAGGGATAACTAGAGTTTACCAATTTTTGTGTGCTATAGTCCAAAGATTTTTGGTGATTTGGGATTCCAAATTTTTTTCGGCTGAAATTTTCATGGACGTCCATTAAGACCTTAAAAATGAAGCCAGTTGGTCCCCACGGGCAAGCCGG
This sequence comes from Solanum etuberosum, assembly GCA_029582245.1. Lineage (NCBI taxonomy): Eukaryota > Viridiplantae > Streptophyta > Magnoliopsida > Solanales > Solanaceae > Solanum > Solanum etuberosum. Next base: position 31,470 of record JAJONR010000993.1, on the reverse strand, counting down.
CCCATATTCAAGGTCAAATGATCCCCAAAGTAGGTATAACCAGATTTTACCGATTTTCGTGTGCTATAGTCCATGGAATTTTGGTGATTCAGGATTTCATATTTTTTTTGGGCAAAATTTTTCATGGACGTCTGTTAAGACCTTAGCAATGGAGCCAGTTGGTCCACACGGGCAAACCAACCCATTTTCAAGGTCAAACCATCCCCAAACAAGGTATATCTATATTTTACCAATTTTCGAGTGCTATAGTCCATGGATTTTTTGTGATTCAGGATTTCAGATTTTTTTTGGCCGAAAGTTTTCATGGACATCCGTTAAGACCTTAGCAATGGAGTCAGTTGGTTCCCACGGATAAACCAGCCCATTTTCAACGTCAAACAAACCCCTAAGCAGGTATAACCAGAATTTACCAATTTTTGTGTGCTATAGTCAATGGAGTTTTGGTGATTCGGAATTCCGACGTGATTTTTGCTGAACTTTTTCATGGACGTAAGTTAAGACCTTAGTTATGAACCAGTTTGTCCCGAAGAGCAAACCGACCCATTTTCAAGGTCAAACGAGCCCCAGAGTAGGTAAACACCCCATTTTGCCGATTTTCGTGTGCTCTAGTCCATGAATTTTTGGGTATCCAGAATTCCAGCGTGTTTTTTGCTGAAATTTACATGGATGTCCAATAAGACCTTAGCTATGGAGCCAGTAGTTTCCGACGGGCAAACCGGCCCCATTTCAAAGTCAAACGAGCCCCAGAGGAAGTAAACCCCCTATTTTGCCGATTTTTGTATACTACAGTCCATGGAGTTTTGGTGATCCAGAATTCCGGCGTGATTTTGCAAAAAAAATTCATGGATATCCGTTAAGACCTTAGCTATGGAGCCAAATGGTCCCGATGGGCTAACCGGCCCATTTTCAAGGTCAAACGTGCCCCAGAGCAGGTAAACCCCCCATTTTGCCAATTTTTGTGTGCTATAGTCCATGGAGTTTTGGTAATCCAGAATTTCGGCGTGTTATTTGCCGAAATTTTTCATGGACGTACTTTAAGACCTCAGATATGGAGCCAGTTGGTCCCGACGGGCAAACGGGCCCATTTCCAAGTTCAAACGAGCCATAGAGAAGGTAAACCCCCATTTTGCCGATTTTCGTGTGCTAGTCCATGGATTTTTGGTGATGCAGAATTACAGCGTGGTTTCTGCTGAAAATTTTCATGGACGTTCTTTTAGACCTTAGTAAAGGAGCAAGTTGGTCCCGACGGGCAAACGGGCCAGTTTTCAAGTTCAAACGAACCCAGAGCAGGTAAACCCCCATTTTGTTGATTTTCGTGTGCTATAATAGTCCATGGACTTTTGGTGATCCGGAATTCCGACGTGGTGAAATTTCTCATGGGCGTCTGTTAAGACCTTAACTATGGAGCCAACTGGTCCCGACGGGTAAACCAGTCCATTTTCAAGGTCAAACGAGCTTCAGAGCAGGTAAACCCCCATTTTGTCGATTTTCGTGTGCTATGTCCATGGATTTTTGGTCATCCGGAATTTCGACGTGATTTTTGCTGAAATTTTTCTTGAACGTCCGTTAAGCCCTTTTCTATGGAGCCAGTTGGTCTCGACGGGAAAATCGGCCCATTTTAATGGTCGAACGGGCCCCAGGGCAGGTAAACCCTCATTTTATCGATTTTCGTGTGCTATAGTCCGTGGATTTTTAGTGATTCATAATTCCTACGTAATTTTTGCCGAAAATTTTCATAGATGTCGGTTAAGACCTTCTCTATAGATTCAGTTGGTCCCGACAGGTAAATCGGCCCATTTTCAAGGTTGAACAATCCCCAGAGAAGGTAAACTCCCCATTTTGCTGATATTTGTGTGCTATAGTCCATAAATTTTTTGTGATCCGAAATTTCGACGTAATTTTTGCTTAACTTTTTCATGGACGTCTGTTAAGACCTTAGCTATGGAGGTAGTTGGTGACGGGAAAACCAGCTTATTTTCAAGGTCAAACGAGCCCCATAGCAGGTAAACCCCCTATTTTGCCGATTTTCGTGTGCTATAATCCATGGATTTAGAGTGATCCGGAATTCCAACGTGAATTTTTCCAAACTTTTTCATGGACGTCCGTTATGACCTTAGCTATGGAGAAAGTTGGTCGCGATGGAAAAACTGTTCCATTTTCAAGGTCAAACGAGCTCAGAGCAGGTAAGCCTCCCATTTTGCCGATCTTCGTGTGCTTTTGTCCATGGATTTTTGCTGATCCGGAATTCTGACGTTATTTTTGCCGAAATTTTTCCTGGACGTCCGTTAAGACCTTAGCTATGGAGCCAGTTGGTCCTGACGGGAAAACCGGTCTATTTTCAAGGTCAAACGAGCCCAGAGCAAGTAAACCCCCCATTTTGCCGATTTTCGTGTGCTATATATTCCATGAATTTTTGGTGATCTGAAATTCCCACGTGATTTCTACCTAAATTTTTCATGGACTTCGTTAAGACCATAGCTATGGAGCCAGTTGGTCCCGACGGGCAAGCCGACCCATTTTCAAGGTCAAACGAGCCCAAGAGCAGGTAAACTCCCCATTTTGCTGATTTTCGTGTGCTATAGTTAATGGATTTTTGGTGATCCTGAATTCCGATGTGATTTTTGCCGAAATTTTTCATGGACGTCCGTTAAGACCTTAGCTATGGAGCCAGTGTGTCCTCATGGGAAAACCGGCCCATTTTGCCAAAATTTTTCATTGACGTCCGTTAAGACCTTAGTAATGGAGCCAGTTGATCCCGACGGGCAAACGGGCACATTTTCAAGTTCAAAAGAGCCTCAGAGCAGGTAAACCCCCATTTTGCCGATTTTCGTGTGCTATAGTCCATGGATTTTTGGAGATCCAGAATTTCAACGTGGCGAAATTTTCCATGGACATCCGATAAGACCTTATCTATGGAGCCAGTTGGTCCTGATGGGCAAACCGGCCCATTTTCAAGGTCAAACGAGCCCTAGAGTAGGTAAACCCCCCATTTTGCCAATTTTCGTATGCTATAGTCAATGGATTTTTGGTGATCTGGAATTCCGATGTGATTTTTGTCGAAATCTTTCATGGACATCTGTTAAGACCTTAGCTATGGAGCCAGTTGGTCCCGACGGGTAAACCGTCTCATTTTAAATTGGACAAATTTCTCTACTTTACCAGAACATATTAAATTATGCAAGTTTTTTATTCAAAAAAGAATATCATATATTATTAGTTGGACTTTTGTGATCCATGAACTTGACAGGATCAAATATCTGTCAAAAAAATCTACTCCACGAAGCTTTCCAGAATGAATGGGAGAATCAGAATTACTTTCTACTTCTACTTCCTCTGTACCAATTAAAGGATCACAGATATTGTGTAAGTAAAACACAAAATAAGTAAATGCTAAAATGAAATACTCACAAAGATATTTGGTTTATTGATGCGGAAGCGAAAACATAGATTACAATCTTCAGAGAGAAAAAGAGATTTGCTTGTCTAAATTTTTTCTGTTGATTTCCATACAGAATTACAAGTTTTATATAGACTGGAGAAAGATAATGGGAATCGTTGTTCTTGCTCTTGAGTGGCCGTTTTGGATTGCCTTATCTTACCTTTAATAAAGCTGTCGGCCAAATAGGTGGGTCCACTTAGCTTTTATGAGTGGAAGTACCTTTCGGCGAGTGGGGTCCGATGCTTTTGCTGGATGATTCCACTTAGCTTTTGTGAGTGAAGTTACTGTCGGCTGCTGGGGTCCATCAGATGTTTAATCAAGAGAAATTCCAACTCTTTCTTCTTTTGATAATTCTGACTCTTTGAGTCTCTATCTAGAAGACTTAATAATTCCTGGTTTTAATACCCTCTATTAAGGATTAATCATAGTAAGGATCGGAATATGACTGTGCCAAAGCGCGTGGCTTCAACATATCACCATTGTCATCACTCTGGGAGGAGGCTTCGTCCAATAATTTCATTATTGCTGCTTCATCTGGTTCATCTTCCATTTCAGATAAGGCTTGTTGGAGCCTTTTCTTTAAATCACTCTTAGAAGGTGATTTCTTATTAGTAACCTTCGGTGCCTTTGGTGAGGCATACTGAGGCTCCTTCGGTGCTGGAGACCATCCTTTGATAAAGATTTCTTTTGACAGATAGTTGATCCTTTCAAGTTCATGGATCACAAAAGTCCAACTAATAATATATGATATTCTTTTTTGAATAAAAAACTTGCATAATTTAATATGTTCTGGTAAAGTAGAGATATCCTGGTCAATTTGAACTTGGACAAATTTGTCTAAAAAGATTTTGGGTAAAACCTTTTGGTGACTTCCGAAGCAATTCCACCATTCGTAGAACCACCGAGGGATAACAGATTTTTCTAATTCAGGGGGGTATTTTATGAACCAGGTGTGAGTGGTGGGTCGTAAATACAAGAAGTAAAACCATGCATTTTTATAATCATGCCAGTTGTAGGTTTGAGGCCTGAATTGTTTTGAAAAGTTAACTGGGGTGTGTAAATGGTCTACATGCCATTCAAAAGGAGATAAGATTTTTTTTATCGTAAATTTGGAGTAAGCAATACTGTCAGGGTCATCATCAATACTCAGTTTATGTCTATTTCTACAGAACCAGTGTCTACCAAGATGAATTCATAAAACCTCCTCATTTTGAGAGGGTCTTCTGTTTCAACGTAGTTTCGGTTACAGTATAGAGGCCGCAACAGATGTTTTATATCATAACGTTCGTAATCCTTGTCTAGTGCAAGGATAGGGGCTATCTGTCGAGAGATGATTTTGAAATCCTCTCTCTCCTTTTGTGGTTTTTTGGTGGTTGGAGCCACTGCTTCTGCAAAACTTTCAGGAGTCTTCATGGTATAACTGTCTGCAGTTTGTATTGAGGAAAATCTGGGTTTTCCGGATGGGGAATATGAACAAGGTTCTGATTCCTTAGAGAAATGCTTTTTAAGGATCAAAAGGTTGGATGTTGAAGAACTGGGTAGTTCTGGGGAAGCATTGGAGCTTAAGGAAGGGTTTATAGGCGGAAATTGCACCAAGGTTGAATACCTGTTAGGATTAGTGAGTGAAGGTAGGGGTGGCCTGATTCCAAATGGTCTGGCCGAAGGGGTTTGTTTCACAACCTCCTTGTTTTTGGAGTTTGTGGTAAAAGGCCTTGCTCCTGCTGGCCTCATGTTTTTCCCTGCAAAAATTCTCTTGTTATAAAATCTGGGAGAGAATTATCTTCTCCCCTAATGAACTCAATTTGAAAATCAAAGCTGGATAATAAAGCTTGCCATCTTGCAAAGATTTGTTTAGAGACAAGATTTTTAACATCCTTTTGTAAGATGTCTTTAGAAGATTTACAATCTACTTTAAGCAAGAATTCTTTGTTAATAAAATCATCTTGAAATTTAGTAATGCAAAGAACGATAGCAAGAATTTCTTTCTTAACCGTGCTATAATTCTTTTGAGCAGAGTTCCAGACTCCAGAAGTATAACAAACTAATTGCTCTGGCTTATCAGATGATTTTTTTTGTTTTGAGAATACCTCCATAACCAATGTCAGAAGCATCAGTCTCAACAATCATAAAATAATCAGGATTGGGTATTCCTAGGCAAGAAAGGTGGTTTACAACTTCTTTGATTTTGATAACTGCAGAGGTTTGATCATTTCCTCATGGCACTGGGGACTTCTTCAACCTATCATAGAGAGGTTTACAAAGTTGCCTAACCTTAGGAATAAAGTTGGCCACATAATTGAGACTTTCTAAGAATCTCTGTAACTGGGATTTATCTAAGATGGTGTTAGAGAATTTACAGGAGAACTCAAGGGCTCTGCAAATAGGTTTGTAAGTGCCTTGATACAAGTCATGTCCAAGGAATCTGATCGAAGTTTGAAAAAGCTTAATCTTTTTAGCACTGAAGACCAAGCCGTTATGCTTAACAATTTTAAAGAAAACATTTAAATGTTTAAAATGAGAATCTATATCTTCAGAAAAGATCAGAACATCATTAATATAAATAATTGAAATATTACTGATCGAATTAAAGATATTGTTCATTATAGTTTGAAATTTGGATGGGGCATTCTTAAGCCCGAAAGGCATAACATTCCATTCGTATTGTCCAAACGGGACATTAAAAGTTGTTTTGTACTTATCCTTCTCAGAAATATGAATTTGCCAGAAGCCTGATTTCATATCAAACTTACTATAAATATTGGCTTTATAAGTTCTTTTTAAAAGGTCTCTTTTATTAGGGATAGGATATCGAATCCACTTTAATGCAGTGTTCAGGGGTTTATAGTTAGTAACTAACCTGGGAGATCCTCTTTCTTTCTCCGCTGCATTATTAACATAAAAGGCTGAACAACTCCAAGGGGATTTAGAAGGGCGGATAATTTTATTTGCTAAAAGAGTGGTGATTTCTTTTTTACTAATTTCCATTATCTCCTGATTCATCTGAATAGGCCTTGCCTTAGTAGAAATGGCCTTTTCATTGAATCCATCAATATATGGTAAATCCACAATATGTTTTTTACGCTCCCAAAAGACGTTAGGAAAATCTGAACAAATTTCTTTTGTAAAAGTGTTTTGAAGCCTGGCAATCATAGTTACCATCTCCGGGGTTTTTAAAATTTGTTCAATTTTTTTGATTTTAATGTCATGTTGCAAAAATGAAATTTGTTGAGAAATCAAATTAATTTTGAAAGCAGTTTTTCTTTGCAAGTGAAACCTTTCCTCAGGGGAAATAACTTTGATAAAGGGGAAGGAAATGTCTTTTCCTAAAATGGTGGTGCGAATAGCATCCAAGTCTGAAAAATAAGGTTTTATCTGAGTGATAAAAGGTATTTCAAGAATAATCTCTTCGTTAATATCTTTTGTAATAACAAAATCATTAACAAGACAAATACCATTATTGCAGATATGAGCTTTAGGTAGTTTGAAATCTATATGAATTCTTTCACCCGTAGCTCCAAATAATCTAGTTGTACCTTTCTGTAGGTATTTAGTCGGGATAATACCTTCTGCGAAACAGTTTCTATCTGCACCACTATCTAATAAAGCAATTTTGTTAAGAACAAGATCATTATATGTCTTACTGTTCATGTTTTTGGTCTTGACATTTAGCGTCAGGGTATCTTTTAATTGGTATCAGAGCCAGGTTGATGGCACTACTCGTTAGCATGCTTAGCTAAACCTTTTGCTGTATGGATTCAGAATAGATTATGATATAGCCAAGATAATTAATCTTTATCAACTCTCTATATTATGAATAAAAGATATCTCTCTCTCTGTAACTATTACTGTGGCTTGAGGTATTGAAGCTTTTTGTTAAGTATGAGGATGCCGATTAATATTCGGCTTTGGGTGTGGATGCCAGAAAGAAGGTCGCCGATGGACAGGCTTGACCTAAAGGTGGACCTACCTCCAAGATAACTTAAAGAAAAATTTTATATAACATCCAAGACCGCCTAAGTAATTACCTCAGAGATTTAGATAACTGTTTATAATATGGGTTTTAATCTAGATTAACTATTTACGATTGGCATAATATCATATTCATTTTGAATTCAAGACAGTATTATTCTATAATGGACAAACATCAGCATGTTATAAATAGTACTAACTTATCTACCCATGTTATCTCTAAGGTAGAAAATGATTTACAAAATTGGACTATTCCAAAAGAACCTTTTGGAAAAATTTATCAACTAGGCAATTTCAGCATGATTAGAAATTTCAATATTAAGACTTGTGAGTCTACTGTAGCTATTAATAATTCTCTCGAGATAATTAAATTACTTGTTTCTCAGGATATTAATAGATATAAAAAAGATTTTAAATTTCTGCATATTGGACTTGTTCAAATTGCTGTAAAACCTCTTTTCCGTAAAGGTTTGAATATTCCTATTTGTCTGCTTCTTAGAGATGATAGACTCCTTAATTTCGATGACTCTCTGTTAGGAGTACTTCAAAGTAACCTCGCCAATGGCCCGGTATACTTTAATTGTTATCCCAACTTCTCTGTTGACATTACTGATCCCAATGTTATGGATACCCTGACGTTAAATGTCAAGACCAAAAACATGAACAGTAAGACAGACACCAGAGAAATTGCGGTAATCTATAGAGTTTATTACAAACGCATGAAAACTACCCTAGCTCCTAAAGCTATCTCCACCAGTGTCAAAGGGGTAACCATGCTCATGGAATCCAACCCTGAGCACAACACTACCTTTGTCCCTAGACTCCTTAACTGGGATGAAATTCTCACTTCCGACAAATGGAATTTTGAGTCTATCACTGTTCCTCAGTCAGTTCACCCAGAAAAATCTCAGATTGAATGAGTCGTTCAATACCCTGATGGATCTATTAATCTAAAATTCCTCAGATCAACCTCTTTTTCAGGCCCAAGAATGTTTTTTTCCAGACCTTCTTCTTCTCAACCCCCAGAGGAAGTAGAAGTAGAAAGTAATTTCGATTCTCCCATTCATTCTGGAAAGCTTCGTGGAGTAGATTTTTCCAAAACTATTCCTAAGGTCTATTATGAACCTATTCACACTACCAGCTATAGTAGCCCTACTCACAGCGAAATGAGACCCGAGTCTCATAAAAGGAGAGACTCTATTGGAGTTCTATCTTCTGGAGATACCTATAAGATAGACACGAAAGAGATTAACCATTTGTGGAAACTACTAGAAAACCAAAAAAGAGTAGATTGGTACAAAGCCACCTTTTCTCTGGTTCAAAGAGTTGCTTTCAGATACAAATGATTCAAAGATATGGAAAGATTTAGAACCGAAATCGAATTCTTTAAATAGTTTGAATACTCAGGACAAATAGATAACCAAAAGGAATCCTTAAATGTCCTTATCAACAAATGGTACACCCAGAATCAGGTAATGGAATCTACCATTCCTTCTTTAGAAGGAATAAGTATCCCGTACAGGAAAGAAGATTGGTGTTATCAACGAATCTAAGGAACAGATTCAATATGTCGGCAAAGACCGATATCATAACAAAAAAAACTACTACACCCGCCCTTCTTTCCCGGACATGCAGTTCGAAGAGAATGCTTTCTTAACCACCTCTTCCCATGCAGGAACAAATATTACTGAATGGAATATTGATGGCCTCGTAGAACATCAAATTTATAATAAGTTGCATGAAATGGGAATAGCCATTACTGCTTATAATCTTAAAGAAAGCTCAGATAAGCAAGCCGCCAGTATGATCATTGCAGGATTTACTGGTATGATTAAGCATTGGTGGGATAATTATCTCACCGAAGAAAATAAGCTTAGCATCCATAATGCAATAATCGGTCAATCAGTCGTAAAGACCGAAGGACAAAATCAAATCACTACTCAGGAGGTAGTAGAAGATGCAACCGCCACATAGCTAAGGTCTTAATGGACGTCCATAAAAAAATTCAAAACGTCAAAATTTCGGATCACAAAAAATCCATGTACTATAGCACACGAAAATCGGCAAAATGGGGGTTTACCTGCTCTGGGGGTCGTTTGACCTTGAAAATGGGCCGGTTTTCCCGTCATGACCAACTGGCTACATTACTAAGGTCTTAACTGACGTCCATGAAAATTTTTGACAAAAAACATGACTGAATTCAAGATCACCAAAAATACATGGACTATAGCACATGAAAATCAATAAAATGGGGGTTTACCAGCTCTGGGGCTCATTTGACCTTGAAAATGGGCCGGTTTTCCCGTCGGGACCAACTGGCTCCATAGATAAGGTCTTAACAGATGTCCATGGAAAATTTCACCACGTCGGAATTTTGGATCACCAAAAATCAATTGACTATAACACATGAAAATTGGCAAAATGGTGGGTTTACCTGCTCTTGGGTTTATTTGACCTTGAAAATGGGCCGATTTTCCCGTCGGTTTAAACTAGCTCCATAAGTAAGGTCTTAACCGACGACCATGAAAATTTCAGGCAAAATTCACGTCGGAATTCCGGATCACCAAAAATCCATGGACTATAGCACACAAAAATTTTTAAAATGGGGGGTTTACCATATATGAGGCTTGTTTGATCTTGAAAATGGGACGGTTTGCCTGTCGGGACCAACTAGCTTCATAGCTAAGATCTTAATGGACTTCCTTGAAAAAATTTGGCAAAAATCACGTCGAAATTCTGGATCACCAAAAATCCATGGTCTATAACACATGAAAATCGGTAAAATGTGGAGTTTACCTTCTCTGGGGATCGTTTAACCTTTAAAATGGGTTGGTTTGCCCGTCGGGACCAACTGGCTCCAAAGCTAAGGTCTTAACCGACGTCCATGGAAAATTTTTGCAAAAATAACAACAAAATTCCAGATAACCGAAAATCCATGGACTATAGCACAGGAAAATCGGCAAACTCAAGGGGTTTACCTGCTTGGGGGTTCGTTTGACCTTGAAAATGGGCCAGTTTACCCGTCGGGACCAACTGGCTCCGTAGCTAAGGTCTTAATGGATGACCATGAGAAATTTCAGCAAAAATCACGTCGGATCACCAAAAATCCATGGACTATAACACAAGAAGATCGGTAAAATGGGGGGTTTACCTGCTCTAGGGCTCGTTTGACCTTGAAAATAGGCCGGTTTGCCCGTCGGGACCAACTGGCTCCGTATCTAAGGTCTTAATAGACGTCAATGAAAAATTTCGGTAAAATTCATGTCGGAATTTTGGATCACCAAAAATACATGGATTATACCACACGAAAACTAGAAAAATGGGGGGTTTACCTGCTCTGGGATCATTTGACCTTGAAAATAGGCTGGTTTACCCGTCGGGACCAACTGGCTCCATAGCTAAGCTCATAACAGATGTCCATGAAAAATTTTGGCAAAAATCTCGGAATTCCAGATCATCAAAAATCCATGGACTATAGCCCACGAAGATTGGCAAAATTGGGGGTTTATCTGCTCTAGGGATCGTTTAGCCTTGAAAATGGGCCGGTTTGCCTATCGATACCAACTGGCTCTGTAACTAAGGTCATAATGGACGTCCATGAAAAAATTCGGTTAAAATCACGTCGGAATTCCGGATTAACAAACATCCATTAACCATAGCACACGAAAATCGGCAAAATGGGGGGTTTACCTGCTCTGGGATTGTTTGGTCTTGAAAATGGTCCGGTTTGCCCGTCGGGACCAACTGGCTCCATAGCTAAGGTCTTAACAGACGTCCATGAAAAATTTTGCCACGTCGGAATTCCGGATCACCAAAAATCCATGGACTATAGCACACGACAATCAATAAAATGGGGGGTTTACCTGCTCTAGGGATCGTTAGACCTTGAAAATGGGCCGGTTTACCCGTCGAGACCAACTGGCTCCATAGTTAAGGTCTCAATGGACGTCCATGAAAAATTTCGGCAAAAATCACGTCGGAATTTCGTATCACCAAACATCCATGGAATATAGCACATGAAAATTGGCAAAATTGGAGGTTTACCTGCTCTGGGCTTGTTTGACCTTGAAAATGGGCCGGTTTGTCCGTCGGGACCAACTGGCTCCACAGCTAAGGTCTTAACGAACGTCCATGGAAAATTTGGTAACATCAAAATTCCAGATCACAAAAATTCCATTGACTATAGCAGACGAAAATCAACAAAATGGGGGGTTTACCTGCTCTAGGCTCGTTTGACCTTGAAAATGGGCCGGTTTGCCAGTCGGGACCAACTTGCTCCATAGCTAAGGTCTTAACCGACGTCCATGGAAAATTTTGGCAAAAATAACATTAGAATTCCAGATAACCAAAAATCCAAGGACTATAACACATGAAAATCAGCAAAATGAGGGGTTTACGTGCTCATGGGCTCGTTTGACCTTGAAAATGGGTCGGTTTGCCCGTCGGGACCAACTGGCTCCGTAGCTAAGGTTTTAATGGACGTCCATGAAAAATTTCGGCAAAAATCACGTCGTATTTCTGGATCACCAAAAATCCATGGATTATACCACACGAAAATTGGCAAAATGAGGGGTTTACCTGCTCTGGGATCGTTTGACCTTGAAAAGAGGCCGATTTTTCCGTCGGGACTAACTGCTCCATAGCTAAGGTCTTAATGGACGTCAATGAAAAATTTCAGCAAAAATCACGTCGGAATTCTGGATCACCAAAAATTCATGGACAATACCACACGAAGATTGGCAAAATTGGGAGTTTATCTACTCTGGGGATCGTTTGACCTTGAAAATGGTCCAGTTTGCCCGTCGGGCCTTACTGGCTCCGTAGCTAAGGTCTTAATGGACGTCCATGAAAAATTTCAGCAAAAATCACATCAGAATTCTGGATCACCAAAAACCCATGGATTATACCACACGAAAATCGACAAAATGGGGGGTTTACATGCTCTAGGGATTGTTTGACCTTGAAAATCGGCCGGTTAGCCCATCGAGACCAACTGGTTCCATAGCTAAGGTCTTAATTGACGTCCATGAAAAATTTCGGCAAAAATCAAGTCGAAATTCCGTATCACCAAACATCCATGGACTATAGCACACGAAAATCGGCAAAATGGGGTGTTTACCTGCTCTGGGAACGTTTGACCTTGAAAATAGGCCGATTTACCCGTCGGGACCAACTGCTCGATAGCTAAGGTCTTAACGGACGTCTATGTAAAATGTCGGCAAAAATCACGTCGAAATTCTGGATCACCAAAAATCCTTGGACTATAGCACACGAAGATTGGAAAAATTAGGGGTTTATCTACTCTGGGGCTCGTTTGACCTTGAAAATGAGCCGGTTTGGCCGTCGGGACCAACTGGCTCCATATCTAAGGTCTTAACAGACGTCCATGGACAATTTTTCCACGTCAGAATTCTGGATCACCAAAAATCAATGGACTATAGCACACGATAATCAACAAAATGGGGGGTTTACCTGCTCTAGGGATCGTTTGACCTTGAAATGGGCCGGTTTGCCCGTCGAGACCAACTGGCTCCATAGCTAAGGTCTTAATGGACGTTCATGAATTTTTTTTGCAAAAAACAGGCTGGAATTCTGGATCACCAAAAATCCATGAACAATAGCATACGAAAATTAGTAAAATGGGGGGTTTACCAGCTCTGGGGGTTGTTTGACCTTGAAAATGAGCCAGTTTTCCAGTCGGGACCAACTGGCGCCATAGCTAAGGTCTTAACGGACGTCCATGGAAAATTTCGCCATGTCGGAATTTTGGATCACCAAAAATCCATTGACTATAGAACATAAAAATTGGCAAAATGGGGGCTTTACCTAATCTGGGGCTCGTTTAACCTTGAAAATGGGCCGGTTTACCCGTCGGGACCAACTAGCTCCATAGCTAAGGTCTTAACGGACGTCCATGAAAACTTTTGACAAAAATCACGTCGGAATTTTGGATCACCAAAGATCCATGGACTATGGCACATGAAAATCGGCAAAATGGGGGGTTTACCTGCTCTAGGGCTCGTTTGACCTTGAAAATTGGCCGATTTGCCTATCAGGACCAACTGGCTCCATATCTAAGGTCTTAATGGACGTCCATGGAAAATTTCAGCAAAAATCACGTTGGAATTCCAGATAACCAAAAATCCATGGACTATAGCACACAAAAATCGGTAAAATAGGGGGTTTACCTGTTCTAGGGCTCGATTGACATTGAAAATGGGCCGGTTTGCCCATCGGGACCAACTTTCTCAATTGCCAAGGTCTTAACGGATGTCCATGAATAATTTCGGGAAAAATCACGTCGAATTTCTGGATCACAAAATATCCATGGACTATAGCACACGAAGATCGGCAAAATGGGGGGTTTACCCGCTCTGGGCTCGTTTCACCTTGAAAATGGGCAGGTTTTCCAGTCGGAACCAACAGGCTCCGTAGCTAAGGTATTAACAGACGACCATGAAAGATTTAGACAAAAATCACATCGGAATTCTAGATCACCAAAAATTCATTGACTATATAGCACATGAAAATCGGCAAAATGGGGGGTTTACCTACTCTGGGCTCGTTTGACCTTGAAAATGGGCTGGCTTGCCCGTCGAGACCAATTGGCTCAAAAGTTAAGGTCTTAACGGAAGTCCATGAAAAATTTAGGCAGAAATAACGTGGAAATTTCGGAACACCAAAAATCCATGGACTATATAGCACACGAAAATTGGCAAAATGGGGGGTTTAGCTGCTCTGGGCTCGTTTGACCTTGAAAATAGACAAGGTCAAACGAGCCACAGAGCTGATAAACCCTCAATTTTACCAATCTTCGTGTGCTATAGTCCAAGGATTTTTGGTGATCCGGAATTCCGATGTGATTGTTGCCGAAATTTTTCATGGACATCCGTTATGACCTTAGCTATGGAGCTAGTTGGTCCCGACGGGCAAATCGGCCCATTTTCATGGTCAAATGATCCCAAGAGAAGGTAAACCCCCCCATTTTACAATTTTCATGTGCTATAGTCAATTGATTTTTGGTGATCTAGAATTCCGACGTGGTGAAATTTTTCATGGACATCCGTTAAGACCTTAGCTATGGAGTAAGTTGGTCACGAGGGCAAACCGGCCCATTTTTTCAAGGTCAAACGAGCCCCAGAGCTGGTAAACCCCCTATTTTACCGATTTTCATGTGCTGCAGTCCATGGATTTTTGGTGATCCAGAATTCTGGCGTGTTTTTTGCCAAAATTTTTCATGGACGTCCATTAAGACCTTAATTATGGAGCTAGTTGGTCCTGACGTGCAAACCGGCCCATTTTCAAGGTCAAACGATCCCCAGAGCAGGTAAACCCCCCATTTTTCTAATTTTCGTGTTCTATAGTCCATGAATTTTTGGTGATCCAGAATTTCGACGTGGCAAAATTTTCCATGGACATCCGTTAAGACCTTAGCTATGGAGCCAGTTGGTCCCGACGGGAAAACCAACCCATTTTCAAGGTCAAACGAGCCCCAGAGCAGGTAAACCCCCAATTTTGCCGATATTCGTGTGCTATAGTCTATGGATTTTAGGTGACCCAAAATTCCGATGTGATTTTTGCCAAAATTTTTAATGGAAGTCCGTAAATACCTTAGCTATGGAGCCAGTTGGTCCTAACGGGCAAACCAGCCAATTTTGAAGGTCAAATGAGCCCCAGAGCAGGTAAACCCCCCATTTTGCCAATCTTCGTGTGCTATAGTTCATGAATATTTGGTGATCCAAAATTTCAACGTGACTTTTGCCGAAATTTTTTATGGATATTCTTTAAGACCTTAACTATGGAGAAAGTTGGTTCCTACGGGGAAACCGACCCATTTTCAAGGTCAAATGAGCCTAGAGTAGGTAAACCCCCCATTTTGCAGATTTTCGTATGTTATAGTCCATGGATTTTTGGAGACCCAGAATTCCGACGTAATCGTGGACGTCCGTTAAGACCTTAGCTATGGAGCCAGTTGGACCCGATGGGAAAACCGGCAAATTTTCAAGATCAAATGAGCCCCAGAGCAAGAAAAACCCCCATTTCGCCGATTTTTGTGTGCTATAGCCAATGGATTTTTGGTGATCCAGAATTCTAGTGTGTTTTTTGCCGTAATTTTTCATGGACGTCCGTTAACACCTTAGCTATGCAACCAGTTGGTCCCGACAGGCAAACCGGACCATTTTCAAGGTCAAACGATCCCCAGAGCAGGTAAACCCCCCATTTTGCCAATTTTTGTGTGCTATAGTCCATAGATTTTTTGTGATCCAGAATTCTGGCGTGATTTTTGCCAAAATTTTTCATGTTCGTCCGTTAAGACCTTAGCTGTGGAGCCAGTTGGTCCCGATGGGCAAACCGGTCCATTTTGAAGGTCAAACGAGCCCTAGAGAAGGTAAACCCCCCATTTTGCCAATTTTCGTGTGCTATAGTCCATGGATTTTTAGATTTCTCATGGACGACCATTAAGACCTTAGCTATGGAGCCAATTGGTCCCGATGGGAAAACGGTCCCATTAGCAAGTTCAAACGAGCCACAGAGCAAGTAAACCCCCATTTTACTAATCTTCGTGTACTATAGTCCATGGATTTTTGGTGATCCTGAATGCAGTCGTGTTTTTTACCAAAATTTTTCATGGACGTCCGTTAAGACCTTAGCTATGGAGCCAGGGTTTCCAGACGGGCAAACTAGCCAATTTTCAAGGTCAAACGAGCCCAGAGCAGGTAAATCCCTAATTTTGCTGATTTTCGTGTGCTATAGTCTATGGATTTTTGGTGATCCAGAATTCCGACGTGTTTTTTGCCTAAATTTTTTATGGACGTCCGTTAAGACCTTAGCTATGAAGCCAGTTGGTCCCGATGGGAAAACCGTCCATTTTCAAGGTGAAACGAGCCCAAGAGCAGGTAAACCTCTCATTTTGCTGATTTTCGTATGCGATGGTTAATGGATTTTTGGTGATCCTAAATTCCGACGAGATTTTTGCCGAAATTTTTCATGAACGTCCGTTAAGACCTTAGCTATGGATCCAGTTTGTCCTGATGGGCAAACCGGCCCTTTTCCAAGTTCAAACGTGCCCCAAAGCAGGTAAACTTTCTATTTTGCTGATTTTCGTGTGCTATAGTCCATGAATTTTTGGCGATCTAGAATTCTGATGTGATTTTTGCCGAATTTTTTCATGGACGTCTGTTAAGACCTTAGTAATGGATCCAGTTGATCCCAATGGGCAAACAGGCCCATTTTCAAGTTCAAACGAGCACCAGAGCAGGTAAACACCCATTTTTCTGATTTTCATATGCTATAGTCCATGGATTTTTGTGATCCGGAATCCCGACGTGGCGAAATTTTCCATAGATGTCCGTTAATATCTTAGCTATGGAGCCAATTGATCCTGACAGGTAAACCGGCCAATTTTCAAGGTCAAACATGCCAAAGAGTAGGTAAACCCCCCATTTTACCGATTTTCGTGCACTATAGTCAATGAATTTTTGGTGATTCAGAATTCTGACGTGATTTTTTCTGAAATTTTTCATGGACGTCCGTTAAAACCTTAGCTTTGAAGCCAGTTGGTTCCGACGGGCAAACATGCCCATTTTCAAGGTCAAACGAGCCCCAGATTCGGTAAACCCCCCATTTTGTCGATTTTCATGTGCTATAATCCATGGATTTTTGGTGATCCGGAATTTCGATGTGATTTTTGCAGAAATTTCTCATGGACGTCAGTTAAGACCTTGGCTGTGGAGCCAGTTGGTCCCGACGGGCAAACATGCCCATTTTCAAGGTTAAACGAGCCCAGAGCAGGTAAACCCCCTATTTTGCCAATTTTCGTGTCCTATAATCCATGGATTTTTAGTGATCCGGAATTCCGACGTATTTTTTGCTGAAATTTTGCATGGACATCCGTTAAGACCTTGGCTATGGAGCCAGTTGGTCCTGATGGGAAAACCGGCCCATTTTCAAGGTCAATTGAGCCCTAGAGTAGGTAAACCCCCCATTTTGCCGATTTTCGTGTGCTATAGTCCAAGGAATTTTGGTTATCCAAAATTCCGATGTGATTTTTATCGAAAATTTCCATGGACGTCCGTTAAGACCTTATCTATGGAGCCAGTTGGTCCTGATGGGCAAACCAACCCATTTTCCAGGTCAAACGAGCCTAGAGCAGGTAAACCTCACATTTTAGTGATTTTCGTGTGCTAGTCCATGGATTTTTGGTGATTTAGAATTCTGACGTGATTTTTGCCGAATTTTTTCAAGGAAGTCCGTTAAGACCTTAGATATGGAGCAAGTTGGTCCTGACAAGCAAACCGGCCCATTTACAAGGTCAAGCGATCCTCAGAGAAGGTAAACCCCCCATTTTGCTTATTTTCGTGTGCTATAATCCATGGATTTTTGGTGATCCGGAATTCCGACGTAATTTTTGCCTAAATTTTTCATGGAGTTCCGTTAAGACCTTAGCTATGGATCCAGTTGGTTCCTGACGGGCAAACCGGCCCATTTTCAAGGTCAAACGAGCCCCAGAGCAGGAAACTCCCCATTTTGCTGATTTTCGTGTGCTATAGTCCATGGATTCTTGGTGACGCTAAATTCTAACGTGATTTTTGCCGAAATTTTTCATTGACGTCCGTTAAGACCTTAGCTATGGAGCCAGTGTGTCCTGACGGGTAAACCGTCCCATTTTGCTGAAATTTTTCATTGACGTCCGTTAAGACCTTTGTAATGGAGCCAGTTGATTCTGACGGGCAAAACGGGCCAATTTTCAAGTTCAAACGCGCCCAAAGCAGGTAAACCCCCATTTTGCCGATTTTCGTGTGCTATAGTCCATGGATTTTTGGAGATCCAGAATTTTGACGTGGAAATATTTTTCATGGATATCCGTTAAGATCTTAGCTATGAAGCTAGTTGGTCCCGACGGGAAAACCGACCCATTTTCAAGCTCAAACGAGCCCTAGAGCAGGTAAACCCCCTATTCTTCAAATTTTTGTGTGCTATACTCAATGGATATTTGGTGATCCAGAATTCTGACATGGAGAAATTTTCCATGGACGTCCGTTAAGACCTTAGATATTGAGCCAGTTGGTCCCGACGGGCAAACTGGCCCATTTTAAAGGTCAAACGAGCCCCAGAGATGGTAAACCCCTTATTTTGCCGATTTCCGTGTGCTATAGTCCATGGATTTTTGGTGATCCAGATGTCCAGCGTGTTTTTTTCCAAAAAGTTCCATGCACGTCCATTAAGACCTTAGAAATGGAGCCAGTTCGTCCCGACGGGCAAACAGGCCCATTTTCAAGGTCAAACGAGACCCAGAACAAGTAAACCCCCTATTTTATTGATTTTCGTGTGCTATAGTCCATGGATTTTTGGTGTTCCGGATTCTGATATGGAATTTTTTTTGATGGACGTTTGTTAAGACCTTAGATATGGAGCGAGTTGGTCCCGACGGGTAAACCGTCCCCCATTTTCAAGGACTAACGAGCCCAGGCAGGTTAAACCCCCATTTTGCTAATTTTCATGTGTTATCGTCCATGGATATTTGGTGATACAGAATTCCGACGTGATTTTGGCCGTAACTTTTCATGGAAGTCCATTAAGACCTTAG
Source organism: Solanum etuberosum (assembly GCA_029582245.1). NCBI lineage: Eukaryota > Viridiplantae > Streptophyta > Magnoliopsida > Solanales > Solanaceae > Solanum > Solanum etuberosum. Next base: position 12,475 of record JAJONR010000993.1, on the reverse strand, counting down.
ATAAGGAGCCACTTGGTCCCGACGGGAAAACCATCCCATTTTCGAGGTCAACCGAGACCAAGAGCTTGTAAAACCCTCATTTGGCTGATTTTCGTGTGCTATAGTCCATGAATTTTTGGTGATGTAGAATTTTAGCGTGTTTTTTGCCGAAACTTTTCATGGACGTCCGTTAAGACCTTAGCTATGGAACCAGTTTGTCCTGACGGGAAAACCAGCCTATTTTCAAGGTCAAACGAGCCCCAGAGCAGGTAAACCCCCCATTTTGCCAATTTTCGTGTGGTATAATCCATGGATTTTTGGTGATCAAGAATTCCGATGTGATTTTTGCCGAAATTTTTCATGGACGTCCATTAAGACCTTAGCTACTGAGCCAGTTTGTTCGACAGGCAAACCGGCCCATTTTCAAGGTCAAACAAGCCCCAGAGCAGGTAAACCTCGTATTTTGCCAATCTTCGTGTGCTATAGTCAATGGATTTTTGGTGACATGGAATTCCGACGTGATTTTTGCCAAAATTTTTCATGAACGTCCGATAAGACCTTAGCTATGGAGCCAGTTGGTCCCGACGGGTAAACCGGCCCATTATAAAGGTCAAACGAGCCCAGAGCAGGTAAACCCCCCATTATGCCGATTTTTTGCGTGCTATAGTCCATGGATTTTTGGTGATCCGAAATTCCGACGTGGTAAAATTTTCCATGGACGTCCGTTAAGACCTTAGCTATGGAGCCAGTTGGTCCCGACGGGTAAACCGACCCATTTTCAAGGTCAAACGAGCCCCAGAGCAGGTAAACCCCCCATTTTGCCGATTTACTTGTGCTATAGTCTATGGATTTTTGGTGATCCGAAATTCCGATGTGATTTTTGTCAAAATTTTACATGGACGTCTGCTAAGACCTTACCTATGGAGCCAGTTGGTCCCAACGGGTAAACCAGCCCATTTTGAAGGTCAAATGAGCCCCAGAGCCGGTAAACCCCCCATTTTGCCGATCTTCGTGTGCTATTGTTCATGGATTTTTGGTGATCTGGAATTCCGAAGTGATTTTTGCTGAAATTTTTCATGGACATCCTTTAAGACCTTAGCTATGGAGCAATTTGGTTCCAATGGACAAACCAATCCATTTTCAGGGTCAAACGAGCCCAGAGCAGGTAAATCCTCAATTTTGCCGATTTTCGTGTGTTATACTCCATGGATTTTGGGAGATCCGGAATTCCGACATAATTTTTGCCTAAATTTTTCATGAACGTCCGTTAAGACCTTATCTATGGAGCCAGTTGGTCCCGACGGGCAAACCGGCCATTTTCAAGGTCAACGAGCCCAAGAGAAGGTAAAACCCCCCCTATTTTGCTGATTTTTGTGTGCTATAGTCCATGGATTTTTGGTGATCCAGAATTTAGATGTGATTTTTGCCGAAATTTTTCATGGACGTCTGTTAAGACCTTAGCTATGGAGCCAGTTTGTCCTGACTGGCAAACCGGCCTATTTTCAAGGTCAAACGATCCCCAAACCAGGTATACTCCCCATTTTGTCAATTTTTGTGTGCTATAATCCATGGATTTTTAGTCATCCAGAATTTCGACATGAGTTTTCCGAAATTTATCATGGAGGTCCGTTAAGACATTAGCTATCGATCCAGTTGGTCCCGATGGGAGAACCGGCCAATTTTCAAGGTCAAACGAGCCCCAGAGCAGGTAAACCTTACATTTTGCCGATTTTTGTGTGTTATAGTCAATGGATTTTCGGTGATGCAGAATTCCAACGTGATTTTTGCTGAAATTTTTCATGGACGTCCGTTAAGACCTTAGCTATGTAGCCAGTTGGTCCCAACGGGTAAACCGACCCATTTTCAAGGTCAAAGGAGCCCCAGAGCAGGTTAACCCCCATTTTGCCAATTTTCGTGTGTTATAGTCCATAGATTTTTGGTGATAATAAATTTCGACATCATTTTTGCCAAATTTTTTCATGGACATCAGTTAAGACCTTAACTATGGAGTCAGTTGGTCCCAACGGGAAAACCGGCCTATTTTTAAGGTCAAACGATCCCCAGAAATGGTAAACCCCCTATTTTTCTAATTTTTTTGTGCCTTGAATTTTTGGTGATCTAGAATTCCGACGTGATTTTTAACAAAAATTTTCATTGACGTCTGTTAAGACCTTAGTTTTGGAGCCAGTTGTTCCCGACGGGCAAAAGGGCCAATTTTCAAATTCAAACAAGCCCCAGAGCAGGTAAACCCCCCATTTTGCCGATTTTCGTGTGCTATATAGTCCATGGATTTTTGGTGATTCAGAATTATGACGTATTTTTGCCAAAAATTTTTATGGACGTCCGTTAGGACCTTATCAATGGAGCCAATTTTTCCCGATGGGAAAATCAGCCCATTTTGAAGGTCAAATGAGCCCCAGAGCAGGTAAATCCCTAATTTTGCCGATTTTCATGTGTTATAGTCCATGGATATTTGGTGATGCGAAATTCCGACGTGAATTTTACAAAAAAAAAATTATGGACATTCGTTGAGGCCTTACCTATGGAGCTAGTTGGTACCGACAGGCAAACCGACCCATTTTCGAGGTCAAACGAGCCCCAAAGCAGGTTAACCCCCTATTTTGATGATTTTCCTGTGTTATAGTCCATAGATTTTTAGTGATCAGGAATTTCGACGTGATTTTTGCCGAAATTTTTAATGGACGTCCATTAAGACCTTAGCTATAGAGTCAGTTGGTTCCGATGCGCAAACCGGCCCATTTTTAAGGTCAAACGAGCCCTAGAGAAGGTAAACCCCCCAATTTTCCCAATATTTGTGTGCTATATAGTTCTTGGATTTTTGGTTATCCGGAATTCCGACGTGAATTTTAACAAAAGTCTTCATGGACGTCTGTTAAGACCTTAGTAATGGAGCCAGTTGGTCCCGACGGGAAAACGGGCCCATTTTCAAGTTCAAACGAGCCCCAGAGTAGGTAAATCCCCTATTTTGCCGATATTCGTGTGCTATATAGTCCATGGATTTTTGGTGATCCGGAAATCTGACGTGCTTTTTGCCGAAATTTTTTATGGACGTCCGTTAAGACCTTATCAATGGAGCCAGTTTGTCCCGATGGGAAGAGCAAGTAAATCCCCCATTTTGCCGATTTTTGTGTGCTATAGTCCATGGACTTTTGGTGATCCAGAATTCCAACGTGGCAAAAAATTTCATGGACGTCCATTAAGACCTTAGCTAAGGAGCCAGTTGGTCCCGACGAGAAAACAAGGGAATTTTCAAGTTAAAACGAGCCCCAGAGAAGGTAAACCCCCCAATTTGCCGATTTTTGTGTCCTAGTCCTTGGATTTTCGGTGATCCAGACTTCCGACGTGATTTTTGCCGAAATATTTCATAGACGTCCGTTAAAACCTAAGCTATGGAGCCAGTTGGTCCCGACGGGCAAGTCGGCCATTTTTGAAGGTCAAACAAGCCCCAGAGCAGGTAAACCCCCCATTTTACCGATTTTTGTGTGCTATATAGTCCATGGATTTTTGGTGATCCAGAATTCCTACGTGAATTTTGTTGAAAATTTTCATGGACGTCCGTTAAGACCTCATCTATGGAGCCAGTTGGTTCGACAGGCAAACCGACCCAGTTTCAAGATCAAACTAGCCCAGAGCAAGTAAACCCCCTATTTTACCGATTTTCGTGTATTATAGTCAATTGATTTTCGGTGATCCAGAATTGCGACGTGATTTTTATCAAAATATTTAATAGACGTCCGTTAAGACCTTAGCTATTGAGTCAGTTTGTCCCGACGAGCAAACTCGCCTATTTTCAAGGTTAAACGAGCCTTAGAGCAGGTAAACCACCCAATTTGCCGATTTTCGTTTGCTATAGTCCAAGGATATTTGGTGATTCGGAATTCCAATGTGATTTTGCCGAAATTTTTCATGGACGTCCGTTAAGACCTTAGCTATGGAGCGAGTTGGTTCCGACGGGCAATCGAGCCCATTTTCAAGGTCAAACGAGCCCAGAGCAGGTAAACCCCTCATTTTGTCGATTTTCGTGTGCTATAGTCTATGGATTTTTGGTGATCCAGAATTTTGACGTGGCAAAATTTTTAATGGACGTCCGTTAAGACCTTAGCTATGGAGCCAGTTGGTCCTGGCGAGAAAATGGGAGCATTTTCAAGTTCAAACGAGCCCAGCGAAAGTAAACCCCCCATTTTGCCGATTATTGTGTGTTAGTCCATTGATTTTTGGTGATCCGAAATTCTGACCTGATTTTTGCCGAAATTTTTAATAAAAGTCGGTTAAAACCATAGCTATGGAGCCAGTTGGTCCCGACGGGCAAGTCGGTCCATTTTCAAGGTCAAACAAGCCCCAGAGCAGGTAAACCCTCCATTTTGCCGATTTTTGTGTGCTATACAGTCCATGGATGTTTGGTGATCCGGAATTCCGACGTGAATTTTGCTGAAATTTTTCATGGACGTCCGTTAAGACCTTAGCTATGGAGCCAGTTGGTTCCGACGGGGAAACCGACCCATTTTTAAGGTCAAACGAGCCCCAGAGCAGGTAAACCCCCCATTTTACCGATTTTTGTTTGCTATAGTCCATGGATGTTTGGTGATCCAAAATTCCGATGTGATTTTTGCTGAAATTTTTCATGGACGTCCATTAAGACCTTAGCTATGGAGCCAGTTGGTCCCGACGGGTAAACGGGCCCATTTTCAAGGTCAAACAAGCCCCAGAGCTGGTAAACCCCCCATTTTACCAATTTTCATGTGCTATAGTCCATGGATTTTTGGTGATTTCAAATTCCAACGTGATTTTTCCCAAAAATTTTCTTGGACGTCCGTTAAGACGTTAGCTATGGAGCCAGTTGGTTCCGATGGGAAAACGGGTGCATTTTCAAGTTCAAACGAGCCCCAGAAATGGTAAACCCCCTATGTTGCCAAAATATTTCATGGACGTCCGTTAAGACCTTAGCTATGGAGCTAATTTGTCCCAACGGGCCAACTGACCCTTTTTCAAGGTCAAACGATCTCCAGAGCAGGTACACCCCCTATTTTGCCGATTTTCGTGTGTTATAGTCCATGGATTTTCCGTGATCCTTAATCCAACCTGATTTTTGCCGAAATTTTTCATGGCATCCGTTAAGATCTTAGCTATGGAGCCAGTTGGACCCGACGGGGAAACCATCCCATTTTCAAAGTCAAACGAGCCCTAGAGCAGGTAAACCCCCCATTTTCTCGATTTTCATGTGCTATAGTCCATGGATTTTTTTTTATCCTGAATTCCGACGTCATTTTTGCTAAAAATTTTCATGGACGTCCGTTAAGACCTTAGCTATGGAGCCAGTTGGTCCCGATGGGAAAACTTGCCCATTTTCAAGGTTAAACGTCCCCCAGAGCAGGTAAAGTCCTCATTTTGCTGATTTTCGTGTGCTATAGTCCATGGATTTTCGGTGATCCAGAATTCCGACGTGATTTTTGCTAAAAATTTTAATGGACGTCCGATAAGACCCCACTTATGGAGCCAATTGCTGTAGAAGGGAAAATTGTCCCATTTTAAAGGTCAAACGAGCCCTGAGCAGGTAAACCCCCCATTTTTCTGATTTTTGTGTGCTATAGTCCATGGAATTTTAGTGATCCAAAATTTCGACGTGATTTTTGCCAAAAATTTTCATGAACGTCCGTTAAGACCTTAGCTAAGGTGCCAGTTGGTCCTGACGAGTAAAATGGCCCATTTTCAAGGTCAAACGAGCCCAAAGAAGGTAAACCTCCCATTTTGCCGATTTTCCTATGCTATATTTCTTGGATTTTTGGTGATCCGGAATTCAGACGTGATTTTTGGGAAATTTTTCATGGATGTCCGTTAAGACCTTAGCTATGGAGCAAGTGGGACCCGACGGGGAAACCATCCCATTTTCAAAGTCAAACGAGCCCCAGAGCAGGTAAACCCCCCATTTTCTTGATTTTCATGTGCTATAGTCCATGGATTTTTTTTTATCCGGAATTTCGACGTGATTTTTGCTAAAAATTTTCATGGACGTCCGTTAAGACCTTAGCTATGGAGCCAGTTGGTCCCGATGGGCAAACTGGCCCATTTTCAAGGTCAAACGTGCCCCAGATCAGGTAAACCTCCATTTTGCCGATTTTCGTGTGCGTCCATGGATTTTTGGTGATCCGAAATTCTGACGTGATTTTTGCCAAAATTTTTCATGGACGTCCGTTAAGACCTTAGCGATGGAGTGAGTTGGTCACGACGGGCAAACCTGTCACGACCCAAGGGACCCCCTAGATGTAACACGGCGTACTCAACCCCGAAGGAGTCTCATACAATCCCTTAGCATATCATAACATAAGATAAAAGAAATGATGTGAAATTTTAAAACTTTATCCATACAATCGAAGTCTTTTATAAAAGCAAAGCGGAAGTCTAGACTTGTCTCAATTAGCCATCTAATACAATCTTTGAATCAAATAGGGACACAACCCTTACAATATAGTCCAAAAATTAAATAACTAGAAAGGAACTACTAATGACTCATACGTCCTCGAATCTTGAGGACTCACCACAAGCTAGAAGAATAGTCGATCCAAGCTTGAACCCATAGAAGATCGCCTTAAGAACCAGACCCTACACTCGGGAAAAATGTAGGAAATATGGGTTAGTACAAAAATGCACTAAGTATGATAGCCATGCATAAAAACCTTTAAACATGCTAAAAGGGACATTTTAGTTGAAACCATGCTATATGCCAATTTTGAACATCATCTTAGAAGTAGTTGGAAAACATAACTTATAAACATAACTCATATATAGTTCATCATAGCATAAAGGATAACAACATAATCATACGCATAGCCTCCAACATAGACATAATGCAACCATTAGTCATCATAAGACATAGTTCATATACATAGTCAACACTTATCTCTTCATATCATAATAGAACCATCTCGTTGGTAACCCTAATATATACTTGTGCAATGCATAGATAAGATCCCATAATCATATCTAATACTAAGTACCACTTTTAGCCCACCATACTCATGCTTGTCATTCTTTGATCTCATCCATAGTTAATACTCATAGACAAGGAAACATTCAGCTTTAATAACTCATGTCAAGGAAAGCAACTCATAGCAACAATTCATATTAAGCATGCATCAATTCATAAGCCTTCATAACATAAGAGAAACACACCATGACCACTCTCAAAGCCTACTTGTGCAATGCATGAATGAAGTCCCATACCCCCACTCACACCAAGTAGAGCTTCTTGAGGAGCCATAGTTCATAATTCATGTTCTTGTTCACAGTTCATATTCTTGTCATGGTTCATGTTCTTGTCATGGAGGGAATAAGCCTTAACTGACATAGACCTTGTGAGCTTAACATGGAATCCAGTGTCATGCCCCCACACCGAAAAGAGGTGTCCTACTTGCTTAAGGTAGAACTAAAGTTTGTTAGCTTAGGTGGATCCACTAGCTAAAGACCTATGTGGGCACATAGTTATGGGATATGGAGATTGCTTCTAGAAACTCGAACTTCTGAGGTAGAAGGTTTCCATCTCGTGAGATAACTATTTTGGGAACCGTGACTAACTGGCGTAGAAGGAACCTATTTGGAAAGCCGGGCTACTGGCGTAAAAGCTTCCATCTCATATTCATATCCTCTCGATGCTAGGCATAATTCCCATTAGATTTATTTTAAGTCTTTGACTTAGGTTCATGTTTATGGAAGAATGTCTTAACACTCAATCCAACAGGATATCATGGTATAGCTCATAGATTCAAGAGGTGAGAATAGCCTTTCAACCTTAGAATCATTATTATGTGTGGAAACCATTCACATCATGTTCATTGTGTGTTAATGAGAAATAGCCTTTCAATCAACACAACAAGATTATCATGGTCATGGACATTTCATTCATAGTCATGTGTAAGGGAGTATATGAGAATAGCCTTTCAATCAACACCATAGTTACATCAAAATCATGTTCATGCATGGAGTGTGAGTATGTGAGAATTCCCTTTCAATGACACACAACAATATCATCATCGTAGACACTTCACTCTCAAAGTGTTCACAAAGCATGTACATAAATCTCATAATCATGCATAATTCTCATATCTTGCACTCATGGATCATAGATCACATTAAATCGACACATCTAGAATTCACTACATTAGACATGGATATAATCATAATTCAAGTAGTTCAATTACTACATGCATAATCTTATGTACTCATATTATAGGTCATGTGGGTCAAGTCCTTCCACAATAATGCCCTATACAATTCAACATGCATAATAGCTTCCATCTTAAAGCCTTAACATTCTTAGCTCATTCATATTATATTTTACCCTTAAAGCCCTAGAAATCATCTTCATACTACAAGCCTTACTCTCAAGAAATACCTCACATGATCATCATGTATGCCTAATTCTCAAGATAATCTAACCACATGCTTCATTTTTAACCAATTATAGTCATATAGCATCATGTAAACTCAATCTCAACCCTACTAAACCATGGTCCATCATATAAGCCCTAATCCAATCAACTCATGTCTACAAGCTTTACTTTTAAGCAATTCATAACTAGGTGCCCTAATCTCAAGCAATTCATAAAGAAATTCATCAATCTTAGAAGGTCACATCTAAGCCCTCAATTTACTCTTTCATGGCATAACACTAAACTATATCAATTTTACCCTAGAATCTTAGGTTAATAATGAATACTTGTATAATCATACTAAAATCATGCAATTCACCTTTCATCAATAAAGACCCACATCATATCATCAACTTTGAAAAACATGGGGGTATAATGGGTTCTTGGGGGAATTCATCATAAAACATAAGAAAACCATCAATAAATACTTAATATATCATAATTCAAACATTAGAAACATTTTTGAAAAGAACCCATGAGTTTGGAATCAAACCCTAACTTTGGGGGATTTATATCTTTGAAATTGGGGTTTTGAAGGGGCTCCATGGATGAAGAGCTACCATACCTTGATGAAGAATTCCCACGAATTTGAGGAGAAAATCTTGATCCTTCAACCCTAGCTTCCACATTCTTCTTCTTCTTCCTTGAAGTTCTAGAGAGAGGACATTTGGGAGGGAATTGGGTTGGTTTTGGGTGAATTGAAATTATGTCTAGGATCAATGTATTTAGGGGTCTATTAGGTTTATATAGGTGGTCTAATTACTAATAAAACGACACCACTTAACCCCTAACTAATTATGGATTGACCTCTTAAGTCCCCAACTTAAAACAATTTGAAGCCAACACTATCCAACCCACGAGACCCCGACCCACGGGCCGTGTTGGTCAATCGTGGGTGGTGGCCTGGGGGTCTACTTTAGGGGTCTTGACCCAGGACCCTTCCCACGGGGGGTGGGTCCACCTACGGGGCGTGAGTCCCATCCGTAGGTGGCCCATTTTGGGGCTGATTCTAGGGACTGTTTTGGGTCCCCCTCAAGGACCCTTGGTTGGTCCTTGGGGGTCGTACCTTGACGTTTAACCCCTAAACCCCTCATTCTAAGTACGGGAAGTCATTTTACGATTCTAACCCTCATATCAAACTCTAGAACCCTCCTATAAGACTCTAGCTTAGCCTACTAGTTTTCGGGGTGTTACAAAACCGGCCCATTTTCAAGGTCAAACAAGCCCCGGAGAAGGTAAACCCCCCATTTTGCCGATTTTCATGTGCTATAGTCCATGGATTTTTGGTGATCTGGAATTCCGACGTGATTTTTGCCAAAACTTATCATGGACGTCCGTTAAGACCTTAGCTTTGGAGCCAGTTGGTCCCGACGGGAAAACCGGCCCATTTTCAAGGTCAAACGAGCCCAAAGAAGGTAAACCCCCCATTTTGCCCATTTTCGTGTGCTATAGTCCATGAATTTTTGGTGATCCGGATTTCCGACGTGATTTTTGCCAAAATTTTTCATGGACATTCGTTAAGATCTTAGCTATGGAGCCAGTTGGTCCCGACAGGCAAACCGGCCTATTTTCAAGGTCAAAAGAGCCCTAGAGTAGGTAAACCCCCCATTTTGCCGATTTTCATGTGCTAGTCCATGGTTTTTGATGATCCAGAATTCCGACGTGATTTTTACTGAAAAATTTTATGGACGTCCGTTAAGACCTTAGCTATGGAGCCAGTGGGTCCTGACGGGTAAACCGGCCCATTTTCAAGGTCAAACGAGCCCCAGAGCAGGTAAACCCCCCATTTTACCGATTTTCTTGTGCTATAGTCCATGGATTTTTGGTGATCCGGAATTCCGACGTGATTTTTGCCGAAACTTTTCATGGACGTTCGTTAAGTCCTTAGCTTTGGAGCCAGTTGGCCCCGACGAGCAAACCGGCCTATTTCCAAGGTCAATCGAGCCTCAGAGTAGGTAAACCCCCCATTTTGCCGATTTTCGTGTGCTATAGTCCATGAATTTTTGGTGATCAAAAATTTCGACGTGATTTTTACCGAAATTTTTCATGGACATCCGTTAAGACCTTAGCTATGGAGCCAGTTGGTCCCGACGGGTAAACGGACCCATTTTCAAGGTCAAACGAGCCCTAGAGCAGGTAAACCCCCTATTTTGCCAACTTTTGTGTGCTATAGTCTATGGATTTTTGGTGATCCAGAATTTCGACGTGATTTTAGACGAAATTTTTATGGATGTCCGTTAAGACCTTTGTTATGGAACCAGTTGGTCCCGACGGGCAAACTGGCCCATTTTCAAGGTCAAACGAGCCCAGAGCATGTAAACCTTCTATTTTGCCGATCTTCGTGTGCTATAGTCCATGGATTTTTGGTGATCCAGAATTCCGACGTGAATTTTGTCGAAATTTTTCATGGACGTCCGTTAAGACCTTAGCTATGGAGCCAGTTGGTCCTAACGGGAATACCGGACCATTTTCAAGGTTAAACGTGCCCCAGAGCAGGTAACCCCCCCCCCCATTTTGCCGATTTTCTTATGCTATAGTCCATGGATTTTTGGTTATCCGGAATTCCGACATGATTTTTACCGAATTTTTTCATGGACATTCGTTAAGACCTTAGCTTTGGAGCTAGTTGGTCCCGATGAGCAAACCGGCCTATTTTCAAGGTCAAACGAGCCCCAGAGCAGGTAAACCCCCCCATTTTGTTGATTTTCGTGTGCTATAGTCCATAGATTTTTGGTAATCCAGAATTCTGACATAATTTTTGCCGAAATTTTTCGCAGACATCCATTAAGACCTTTGATATAGAGCCAGTTGGTCCCGACGGGCAAACCGGCTCATTTTCAAGGTAAAACGAGTCCTAGAGCAGGTAAACCCCCCATTTTGCCAATTTTCGTGTGCTATAGTCCATGGATTTTTGGTGATCCGGAATTCCGACGTGATTTTTGCCGAAATTTCTATGGACGTCCATTAAGACCTTTGTTATGGAGCCAGTTGGTCCCGACGGGAAAACCGACCCATTTTCTAGGTCAAACGAGCCCAGAGCAGGTAAACCTTCCACTTTACCGATCTTCGTGTGCTATAGTCCATGGATTTTTGGTGATCCAGAATTTCGACGTAATTTTTGCCGAAATATTTCATGGACGTCCGTTAAGACCTTAGCTTTGGAGCTAGTTTTTCCCGACGGGCAAACCGGCCCATTTTCAAGGTCAAACGAGCCCCAGAGCAGGTAAACCCCCATTTTACTAATTTTCGTGTGTTATAGTCCATGAATTTTTGGTGATCCGGAATTCTGACGTGATTTTTGCCAAAAATTTTCATGGACGTCCGTTAAGACCTTAGCTATGGAGCTAGTTGGTCCCGACGGGCATACCGGTCCATTTTCAAGGTCAAACGAGCCCAGAGCAGGTAAACCCCCCATTTTGCCAATTTTCGTGTGCTATCCATAGATTTTTGGTGATCTGGAATTTCGATGTGATTTTTGCTGACATTTTTCATGGGCGTCCGTTAAGACCTTAGCTATGGAGCCAGTTGGTCCCGACGGGCAAACCGGCCATTTTTAAGGTCAAACGAGCCCCAGAGTAGGTAAACCCCTATTTTACTGATTTTCGTGTGTTATAGTCCATGAATTTTTGGTGATCCGGAATTCTGACGTGATTTTTGCCAAAAATTTTCATGGACGTCCGTTAAGACCTTAGCTATGGAGCTAGTTGGTCCCGACGGGCATACCGGTCCATTTTCAAGGTCAAACGAGCCCAGAGCAGGTAAACCCCCCATTTTGCCAATTTTCGTGTGCTATCCATAGATTTTTGGTGATCTGGAATTTCGATGTGATTTTTGCTGACATTTTTCATGGGCGTCCGTTAAGACCTTAGCTATGGAGCCAGTTGGTCCCGACGGGCAAACCGGCCATTTTTAAGGTCAAACGAGCCCCAGAGTAGGTAAACCCCTATTTTACTGATTTTCGTGTGTTATAGTCCATGAATTTTTGGTGATCCGGAATTCTGACGTGATTTTTGCCAAAAATTTTCATGGACGTCCGTTAAGACCTTAGCTAT
>JAJONR010000992.1:65000-119912 GCA_029582245.1 Solanum etuberosum | reverse complement strand
TGAGAAATATAAACCATGAAAACTCATTTTCTTTCTAAACAATGATTTCATCAAGAACATGCATAACATAAGGAGATCATGGAAACACATAAATCATACATGACTCCACAATCATGAAACAAGTCACAAGGAACTCTTTGTCTCAAGCTTGAATAGGAATAGAAGAAAGAGAATGAGGATATCGGGATTTCTCATTGGCCCTTGGCCTCCCAAGTAGCACCCTCAACTAAAACCCTTACTAAAATACCACTCCTCAACATTTCCATGGAAAACAACTTCCTTACTCTTCTATTTCTTAACTTGCCGGTCTAAGATCCCAACCGTTACTTCTAACTTAGAGAGGTTCTCTTTAAGCAACTCTAGCTCACAAGCAACCTTACGAACACCACTCAAGGTCTCATATGAGCCAACAAAATCGGGACTAAACTTCTCAAAACTTACAACACCTCTCAAGGTGAGAATTTCAAGCAAACCTAACTCATGAATATCAAAAACACTCAACGACCTTGCTATCTAAGCACATCATCTCTCCCTTGGGAGTAAGCCTATTCGGACTCTTCTAAGCCTCATTTCTTTCAATTCTAAGGTCGGAGAAAATTATCACTCAACTTTCAGATCCATCACATAAGATGATTCAAAACCAAGGTGAATTACACTTCTACCTTTCTCAGAGGAGTCTACCCACTCAATACATCTAGGCATTTCTAAAAGACCCTATTCATCAAATCTTTCAACATACCTCAAACTCATCATGACTTTCTACCAATCAAAAACACATAACTATAATGCAACCCATTTATACTAAAGGACATCATCTAACTCTATCATATCAAGTCCTATCTAGTCACATAGCCATAATTGACATCACTACTAACCTTTTCTCCCTCGATCCTTGTAGCATGAGCCCTTCAAGTGGTCATATCCTAAAGACCATCGGATAAGGATTAGGAGAGAGTCTTTATAGATTTAAGCTCTATGGCACGACTTAGAGAATGAAGAAGTGATATTTTTCCTATAACATCCAATAGCCTCTTATTCATAAATGTGGCGCGCTTCACATTCATGAACAAGACTCTACTAGACGTGGTTTGGACATCCTAGAACCATCCCAAAATCTTGTACTCTGATACCATGTTTGTCACGATCCGAGCCTACACCCCAGACGAGACACGGTGTACAAGACTCCAAAGAGCCTCATACAAGCCTCATAGCATTCATAACATAAGACATAAAAAAATGGTGCGAAATTTAAAACTTTTATCCATACAATCGAGGTCTTTTATAAACACGAGCGGAAGTCTTTACTTTGTCTCAAACCATCTAGAACCATAAGACTAAAACTTTGGGACGCAGCCCATGCAAAAGCTCTGAACATAATAATGAAATTTAAAGGACACGATGGACAAGCCCTCGAATACTTTGAGGACTCACCATAACTTCTCTTCTTGATCTACTATGAACCTATCCACGAGGATGGAAGTCAACATCGCCAAACCCTACACTCTGTTAAAAATGTAGAAAATATGGGTTAGTACAAAAATGCACTAAGTATGATAGCCATGCATAAAAACCTTTGAAATATGCTAAGAAGGAAATTTTAGTTGAAAACCATGCTATGTGCCAAGTTTAAGAAACATCATGAACTTTGGTGTAAAAATATAAGTCACAAGCATATTCAACATATACCATAAGCATCCTCAAAGTCTACTTGTGCAATGCATGAGTAAGATCCCATACTCCTACTCATTCTAGGTAAAGCTTCTTGAGTAGTCATAGTTCATAGTTCATGCTATCATAGTCAATACTTATATCATCATATCAAATAGAACCATCTCATAAGTAACCCTAAGTTATACATGTGCAATGCATAGATAAAGATCCCATAATCCCATCTATACTAAGTACCACTTTTAGGTCACCATAATCATACTTACCATTCTTTATTCTCATCTTTAGTTAATACTCATAGACAAGGAAACCTTCACATTTACTAAGTCATATCAAGGAAAGCAACTCATAACAACAATCCACATTAAGCATACTTCATTTCATTTAGCCTTCATGTCAACTTACTTAGTAGTATCATCATAAGCATATTCATTTCATGAATTATCATAACATAAAGGAACACACCATAACTACTCTCAAAGCCTACTTGTGCAATGCATGGATGAAGTCCCATACCCCCACCCACACTAAGTAGTGCATTCTTGAGAAGCCATAGTTCATTATCATTCATTATAGGGGAAAGCCTTAACCGACATAGACCATGTGAGAAAATCATGGAATCTCGGTGTTACCCACACCGAATAATGGAGTCCTACTTGCCTAAGGTAGAACCGTCAATTGAGCTTAGGTGGATCCACTAGCTAGTAACCTATGTGGGCACATAGTTATGGGATAGGGAGATTTCTACTAGATACCCCGCCTCAACTCATGTATGGGCATCCATCTCAAGAGATTGCTACTAGATACCCCGCCTCATCTCACGTATGAGTATCCATCTCAATCAATATCCACTCGGTGCGTAGCATTATTCCCCACGGAGTAGTTAACATTTCATTAATTGAGTTCAATAAAATGGGATATAGAGATTGTTACTAGATACCCCGCCTTAACTCACGTATCAGTATCCATCTCAATCCCAACATTCATTCATAAGATAGCTCATAGATTCAAGAGGTGAGAATAGCCTTTCAACCAAAGAATTCCCATATTTTGAGAAAACCGTTCACAACATGTCATTATCACTCATTAGTGTATAATTGAGAATAGCATTTCAATCAACACATCATCATTAACATAACCATAGAAACTTCATTTATTCTTCATTCATAACTGTGTGTATGTGAGAATAGCCTTTCAACAACACCACAATTTCATCATAGTCATAATCACCTTCTTCTCAAAGTATTCATAAAGCATGTACATAAACATCGTGATGATGATTCATCAACACATCTAGGACTACTATATTATACATGGATAACAACATGATTCAAATGGTTCAATTACCATAAGAACATTTTCATGATATTCATCTTTCTATAATTTACCCACTTCACACGTTCATAAATTAGGGACATGGGGATTTCATGGTTTCTTGGGGGAAATTCCAAATAACAACCATAGAGATTCCTCAATTAATACATAATTCAAGTAATAAATCCATAATATTCATAATTCTACAACATTCTACTAACATCAATCAATACCCACACTTTAAGATCCAATTTGGAAAAAATTGGGGGAATTCATGGATTCTTGAGGAATTCATGTTTAAAACAGTAAGTAATCATCAATTTGATCATAATATAAAGTAATTAAATCACTGAAATCGATTTTGAAATGGAATCCATGACTTGGAGTGAAACCCTAGGTTTTTGGGGAATTTCAAGTTGTGAAATTGAGTTTTGAAGGGACTCTGTGGGTGAAGGCTACCCATAGAATAAAAGCTACCATACCTAGATGAAGAATCTCTACGAAATTGAGTAGAAAAGGCTATTCCTTCAACCCTAGACTCCATCTTCTTCTTCTTCTTTGGAATTCTAGAGAGAGAATTATTTGGGGGAAAGTTGTTTATGATTTGGGGTCTTGGGATTTATGGGGTGTAAGGGTTAGTTAATGGCTTAAAAACCCTTATATAGGTCTATTAAAAAAATATAAAACGACTCCACTTAATACTTAAATAAATAGAAATTACCTAAATTACCCATCCCTTAACCGACTTGGGACAATGTTATAAGCCCCCAGTAACGACCCCCACCTACGGACCGTGGGTGCGACCACGGCCCATCCTGGTTGGGTGTCGTTCTTTGTCTGTGGCCTGTTGGGAGGAGGCTTGAGCTACAAAGCTCCTCCACGAGGCGTTGATGGACCTACGCCCCGTAGGTCCCATCCGTAGCTCACACTTTTTGGGCAGTCTTGGCAGATTTGGGGACTGGGGAGTCATACCTTGACGTTTAACCCCTAAAAACTTCATCCTAAGTTTGGGAAACCATTTTACAATATTATCTCTCACATAAAACTCTAAAACTCTTACGTAAGGCTCTAGTTTAACCTACTAGTTTTCCGGGTGTTACATCAACATTTAAACATCAGTTTATAGCATAAAATAGGCATCAAGGACACTAATCTTATGAATAACAAGCCCTAATTGAGTCAAAATCTCAAATTCATCATCAGCACAACCAGACCATAAGAACTTCTCCACATGGACTTGTGTGGTCTTATGAGAATTCATAGCAGAGGTGGGAAGAAATATATTTTGGTGGTTGTCGATGACTTCTTAAGGTTCACCTGGAACATGTTCCTACGAACAAAGGATGAAACAGTTGAGGTATTAATGATCTTTGCAAAAGGGATTCAGATGAAGCTAAACTGCAAGATTGCACGGATTTGATCAGACCATGGTACAGAGTTCAAAAATCCCCAAATCAAAGGCTTTTCCGCTGACTATGGAATTCATCACAATTTATCTGCTCCCAGAACCCCTCAGCAAAATGGGGTTGTTGAGAGCATGATTAGAACCTTTGTGGATATTGCTAGAACCATGCTCATTGATTCAGGTCTTGCAATGAATTTCTGGGCAGAAATTGTAAACACTGCATGCTATGTTACAAATAGATGCCTCATCAGATCAGTCCTCAAGAAGACTCCATATGAGTTGCCGAATGGAAGAAAGCCCTCACTTAGTTATTTGAAGGGTTTTGGTTGCAAGTGTTTTGCACAAACAACGAGAATGATGATATCGGAAAATTTGATCCTAAAAGTGATGAAGGTGTCTTTTTGGGGTACTCCTCGACAAGCAGGGCCTACAGAGTCTTCAATAAAAGAACTTTATGCATAGAGAAAAGTGTTCATGTTATCTTCGATGAATCCGATGGAATGAACAACCTCGAAGACAGGGATGATTCTGAACTTGAAGAGCTGATGCAAATCCAAAGAGACAGTCTTGTGCAAGATTCTACGGTGGAAAAGGTCCCAAATGGAGAAAATGATACAGAATCTACACAAGAACATGTTCCTTCCATTACCTCAGATGTTGCTGATAGAGGAGAAGCCAACAAAGCAAGTCATGAAGCAGGCGAACAAGTTGCTGAACCTAACGATGAGGCTACGAGGAAATCAAGGTGGAAACATACGTTTTCTCATCCCATGGATAATCTTTTCTCTCCCTTGGAATCCAGAATGCACACTAGATCAAAGACAAGAAATCTAGTTGCATTTTCAGCTTTCATCTCCACTGTTGAACCTAAGAATATCAAAGAAGCTCTAAAGGATGCTGACTGGGTTAACTCAATGCAGGAGGATCTTCATCAGTTTGAAAGAAGTCAAGTGTGGCACCTGGTCCCCAGACCTCTAAACATGACCATTATTGGGACCAGATGGGTCTTCAGAAACAAACTGGATGAACATGGGATTATCACAAGGAATAAGTAAAGATGAGTGGTGCAGGGATAAAATCAAGAAGAAAGGAATTGATTATGATTAGACATTTTCACCAGTGGAGAGAATGGAAGCAATCAGAATCCTAATTTATTTTGATACCTAGATGGAGTTCAAACTGTTACAGATGGATGTTAAGAGTCTGTTTCTAAATGAGTATATGAAGGAAGAAGTTTACGTTAAGCAGCCTCCAGAGTTTGAAGACGTTGACTTGCCAAATCATGTGTTGAAGTTAGATAAAGCCTTGTATGGCCTGAAGTAGGCCCCCAGAGCCTGGTATGAACGACTGTCAAAATTTCTTCTCGAGAATGGATTCAAAATAGGAAAAATTGACAACACTCTATTCTTAAAGACAAGAGGAAAGGAGCTTCTTATAGTACAAGTGTATCTGGATGACATAATATTCGGATCTACTTCAGATCCTCTTTGCAAAGAGTTTGCATCAGTGATGGGAAGTGGATTTGAGATGAGTATGATGGGCGAGCTCACCTTTTTCCTAGGACTGCAAATCAGGCAGTCTCATCAGGGCACGTCAATTTGTCAAGAAAAATATATCAAAGAGCTCCTCAAGAAGTTCAATATACATGAGGCCAAGATAATTGATACACCCATGAGCACAAGTACCAAACTTGACAGTGATGAAGCAGGCATGGATGTGAATGAGACTATGTATAGAGGAATCATTGGATCTCTTCTCTATCTAACTGCAAGCAGGACAAACATTGTCTTTAGCATGGGGATGTGTGCTAGATTTTAGGAAGCTCCAAAGGAATCTCACCTGAAGGCAGCAAAAAGAATTCTAAGACCTGGTCCTATTTTATACTTCTGGGGATTCTTTTGACTTAATAAGATATGATGATACTGATTATGCAGGTTTTCTGATTGACAGGAAAAACACCTCAGGAATGGCTCATTTTCTAGGGTCATCACTGACTTTATGGGGAACAAAGAAGCAAAACTCAGTAGCTTTGTCTATAGTTGAAGCTGAGTATGTAGCTGTTGCTTCTTTATGTGGTTAACTCATGTGGATCAAACAACAGCTTGAAGATTTTGGTGTCCTCACTAACACAATTCTTCTTATGTGTGACAGTACAAGCGGATGGACATGGCAAAGAATCCAGTTCAGTATAAGAGAACCAATCATATTGACGTGAGACACTATTTCCTCCGAGACAATGTTGATAAAGGGAATGTGGTTATGAGATTCTACAAAACTGAGGACCAAATAGTTGACATCTTCACCAAAGCACTAAGCAAAGATCTCTTCATGAAGAACAGGCTAAGACTGGGGATGCACAAGCTAAACTAATTCTCTAAGCAACTGTCACGATCCAGGGGTACCCCCTAGACATAACATGGCATACAAGACCCCGAGAGGCCTCATATATGCCACTTAACTTTCATAGTCAAGATAATATAAAATCGATAAGATTTAAAATATTTCAACATAACTAAAGTTTTATAAAACGAAGCGAAAGTCTAATACACTTGTCTCAAAATCATCTAATACAATAGAATCTTGGGACACAGCCCATACAATAATGTTCAATACTAGAAAGACCATAAGAAAAATAATGGCCAAATCCTCAGATGCTATGAAGACTCACCAATCTACAACCTTGCCTCTACTATAGGTCCAAGCCACGGGGATGAGAATCGGGAATGTCAGACCCTACATTTGGATAAGAAATGTAGGCAAGAGTATGCGTTAGTACAAAAATATACTAAATATGATATCTTGCATAAACATAACATAAGAGATAGACAACATAAGTTAGAAAGCATAATCAATGCACATAATAGATTATTTCACATAAAAAGGGCACTTCTTGAAGTAACCTCAATTATTACTTAGCCAAGACATGGGTAATCCGCCACTAGTCTTACTCATTATGGAAGGCAAACTCAAGAAACAATCCAAGCTCATCACCTATCATAACATATCCTAGCTTATCTTTCAAATGCATGGGGAATCGTCTCTTGCCTTGCTATAAAGGAACATGGGTAATCGCCTCTAGCCCTTCTTACCTTGGGATCATGGTAGTCGCCTCCTATCCCTCTTACAATAGGATCGTGGGTAGTCGCCTCTCTGTCCATCTTTCTATGGGATTATGGGTAGTCCCCTCTAGTCCCTACATCATGTGACATGGGTATTCACCTCTTTTCTTTCTATCATATGACATGGGTACTCGCCTATTGTCTTTTACTTAGGATCATGGGTATTCGCCTCTAGTCCGACTTTAAGGAATATGGGTAATCGTCTCTTATTCATCTCATTAGAGGTCATGGATAATCGACTCTAGCCTCATCAATTTCGTAGTTCCTAAGCTTAGATTCATTTTAGGTGAGCAATCATTTCAACCTAGAATCATTCAATGTGAGAAAGCCTTCCACATTCATACATAAGAAAATCATGTGGGAATGATCCCTTTCACAAGAATTACATCAATAATCAACAATTCATAACATATTCTTCACTCTCAAAGCAATTCATATCATAATCATCATATATGCTTCAATCTAAAAGCATTTCATAATGTACCTTATTTATCATATAAGAATACACATAAATCCATAGATTCTCCTTTCATAGAGTAAAACCCATTTACATCAATTTCATTCTAGAAACATGGGTTAAGCATGGTTACATGTAAATTCATCCTAAAAGCATGTAATCCTCTTAATTCATGCATAATAAATCATAATTTAATCAATTAAATCAACAAGCACAAAGAGCCACTACTTAGAAGAAAACCCTAATTCAAATTGGGGAATTTTTAGTTTTCAATTGGGAGAACATAGGGGGTCCATGGATGCAAGGATTTCATGGATGAAAAGCTATCATACCTTGCTATCAAAGCCCACAAACCATTGGAGAATGGAGACTTGAGCTTGAGCCCTAGCTTCAACCTTTCTTCTTCTTCTTGTTCAAGTTCTAGAGAGAGAAATATTTTAGAGAGGAAAACCCAATTTCTTTTGGTGAATTTAAGAGAATGACTTGAATGGGTAAGTTTTGGGGTTAAAATCACTTATGTAGGGGTCCTAGGCATGGTTTAAACGACATAGTATTGTTTTAAAGAAATTTGAAAAAGACTCAAAAGCCCCTGAACTTACAACTGACGTAACCTCTTCACGCCAGGCTCCATGAGCCATCTAGGGCTTCACGGCCCGTAGTGGTGGCCGTGGTCCTTGACCAGTGGCTTGGCTTGCCACCCCTTAACCCTTTTTTTTCCTTTCATGAACCTCCCACAGCCTGTCTAGGCCTTCACGAGCCGTCTAGTGGCTCGTGTAGAGGGTCTGCATGTGAGAGCTCACTGCCTAGTCCTTCACAGGCACCACCACGAGTTATGGTGCCCTTCACGAGGCATCTAAGGGCTCGTGGGAGGAGAGCCCATCTTGGCCACTCACTGTCAAGCTTCACGAGCACCATCACGATCCGTGGTTCCCTTCATGGCTCGTGAGGGGCTCCATGAAGGGTGCCTTGGCTCCGTGGAGGGCTAGTGACCTCCCACTTGACTCTTTTCTTATCCCACTATACTCCGAGGTGTTACATTATCTCCCCCTTGGGAGCATTCGTCCTCGAATGGGATTCTAGGCATATCTTAAAAGAAAAGACTCAAAACTAGCATCCCATAATGCATGCAATCACATAAATGCATATATCCGAGGAGGAAACCTAAACTCCAAGCTAAAGCATGCTCATATCATCATATCATGAAATCCATATTCAATTCATACTCACATGCATATATCCGAGGAGGAAACATCAACTCCAAGCTAAAAAATGTTCAACAATTCATCTCATGAAGCTATAGGCAACTCATACTCAATGCACAACAACATGAGGAAAATCAATCATACAAACTCATTTTCTTTCAAAATTCAAGTTTTTCATGAACATACATAAAAATAAGGAAATCATAAGAATATCTAAAACACATGACGCCAAACAAAAGTAAACCATGAGGAATTCAATACCTCAAGCTAGAATAGGGGTAGAAGGAAAAAGATGAGGGTATCGGCCTCGGCTTCCCAAGTAGCACCCTCAACTAAATGATTCCTCCACAACACTTTCACAGAAGCAACTTCTTTGTTTCTCAACTTCTTAACTTGTCGGTCTAAAATCTCAACCGAAACCTCTTCATAAGAAAGATTTTCATCAACTCTTAAACCTTCTAAGGGAACTATAGATGTCGGATCTCCAACACATTTCTTTAACATAGAGACATGGAAAACCAGATGTACCGATGCCAACTCATTAGGCAATTCAAGCTTATAAGCAACCTTACCAACACGCCTCAAAATCTGATATGGGCCTACATAACGGGGACTAATCTTTCCTTTCTTCCCAAATCTCATTACACCCTTCATGGGTGAGATTTTCAAGTAAACCTAATCATGAAAACCAAAGAAATAGTGCCTCCAAATCTTTAAGGCAACAACCACCGCCGCTAGTTCAAGATCATGGGTAGGATAATTCTTCTCATGAATTTTATGTTACCTTGAAGCATAGGCAATGCCTTTCCCATTTTGCATAAGTACACATCCCAACCCAATTCTTGAGGCATCACAATAAACAACAAAACCAATCATCCCTTCTGGTAGAGTCAACACCGGGGCGGAAGTAAGTCTATCTTTCAATTCCTAAAAACTCTTATCACATGCTTCGAACCATATGAACTTGGCCTTCTTTTGAGTCAAAGTTGTCAATGAAGAGGCAATGGAAGAAAACCCCTCAACAAACCTTCTGTAATAACCAGCTAAACCCAAGAAACTTCTATAATTCAAAGGGGTTAAAGGTCTAGGCCAACTCTTGACCGCATCTGTCTTCTTAGGATCTACCTCAATACCCTTACTTGAATCAGTGTGACCTAGGAAAGCCACGGACCTTAGCCAATACTCACATTTGCTAAACTTTGCAAAGACTTGTTGGTTCTTGATAATTTGCAATACAATCCTCAAATGATTGATGTGATAATCCTCACTTCTCGAATAAATCAATATATCATCAATGAACACAATTACGAACATATCAAGGCATTGTCTAAACACCCTATTAATCAAATCCATAAAAGTCGCCGGAGCATTAGTCAAACCAAACGACATCACCAAACACTCATAATGACCATACCGAGTTTTAAAAGCTATTTTCGGAATATCATCATCCTTTACCCTCAATTGGTGATAACCCGACCTAAGGTCAATCTTAGAAAAGCAACTCACTCCTTGGAGTTGGTCAAATAAATCATCTATTCTTGAAAGAGGATATTTATTCTTAATGGTCACCTTATTCATTTGCCGGTAGTCAATACACATACAAAGTGATCCATCTTTCTTCTTAACAAAAAAAAATGGAGCACCCCATGGAGAGATACTCAGTCGGATGAAACCTTTATCAAACAAATCTTTCAATTGCTCTTTTAATTCCTTAAGTTCTACAGGAGCCATTCGGTAAGAAGGAACAGAAATAGGCTGCGTATCTGGGAGAAGGTCAATACCGAAGTCTATTTCCCTTTCTGGAGGAATACCAGGTAGATCATCCAGGAACACTTCCAGATACTCATTAACAATGGGGACCGACTCAAGAGTAGGGGTTTCGGAATCCATATCCCTCACCCTAACTAGATGGTACATGAAACCCTTAGAAATCATCTGTCTAGATTTAAGACAAGAAATGAACCGACCTTTTGGCATAGAATTTACCCCTTTCCACTCTAGAACAGGTTCATTCAGAAACTGAAATCTGACTACACGGGTTTTACAATCAATAGAAGCATTACAAGAGTACAGCCAATCCATACCAAGGATAACATCAAAATCTAACATATCAAGCTCTACCAAATCAACAAGAGTAACTCTATGGGACAAGGAAATGGGACACTTTCTATAGACCTTCTTAGCCATAACAGAATCACCAACAGAAGTAGAGACAAAAAAAAAAGATCTAACAACACATCAGGAAGCACATCAAATCTCATAACCACAAATGGCGTCACAAAAGACAAGGTAGCACCGGGATCAAGTAAAGCATAAACATCAAGTTGAAAGACTTTCAACATACCGATAACCACATCGGGAGAACCCTCTTGTTCACCACGAGTCTGAAGTGCATAGAACCTATTTTGCTTGGGAGCATTCGAACCCGAGCCACTTGGACCAGATGAAGGATAGGGTTGAGCCCTACGACGATTATCTCCCTCAGTCTTAGCAACTGAAGGACAATCTCTTATCTTGTGATCCATCTTACAACACCCAAAACAAGCATTGTATCCCGCTAGATATTTTCCTTCATGTTTTTTTCCACACTTAGCACAATTTGGCAATGAAGACCCATTACCACCTCCTTGAGGTTTAAGGTTAGACACTCTATCTTTGTTGAACTTAGGAGCATTGGAGGAACCTTTCCCGGAAAACCTTTGTCAAAACCTAGGAAGACCATGTCAATCGGACCTTTCATGAGAGAAATTACCATCATCGGTCTTAGCCCTCTTTATCTCCCTAGACCTCTACTTAAGTTTCTCCTCTTCAATCTGTTGGGCATGAACCATGAGATGAGAATTATCCATATCATGGAAAAGCATAGCAGTACGACATTTTTTCACTACCAAATCAGACACACCCGAAACGAACTTGCTCATCCTTGCCCTAGAGTTGGCAACTATAGAAGTAGCATATTTTGACAATTGAGTGAACCTCAAAGCATATTCTTTCACACTCATGTTCCCTTGTCGGAAATTAATAAACTCAAGCACTTTTGCCTCCCTCATATCAAGAGAAAAGAACCTATCAAGGAAAGCGAACTTGAACCTTTCCCACTCTAGGGGACCCGCATCTTCCGGTCTTGCTTCCTTCCATTTGTTGAACAAAATTTAAGCAACACCTTTAAGTTGGTAAGCGGCCAATTCCGCCTTTTCCACCGGAGTCACTCCCATAATAGCCAATATTTTTTAAACTTCATCAATGAACTCTTGAGGATCTTCCTCAACCTTAGAACCATTGAATTCCAGAGGATTCATCCTAGTAAAATCCCTCACTCTAGATGCCACCGTACCCACATTTGGGTTCACGGGGACCACAACCTCCCTATTGGCCTAGGCCATCATGGCTTGAGCCAAAACTTGAAAAGTAGTCCTAAGCTCTGCATTAGTCACTTTCTCGGCCAAAGGGTCAACCGGAGCTTGAGGAGCTTAAGGAGAAGCTTCTTGATCGATATTTTCTCCCTCGGTCATACTAGAAAAAGCTCTTCGGTAGTCATTTTATTTAGACCATCGGGTAAGGATTAGGAGAGAGACCTTATAGAGTTAAATTCTATCGCACGACTTAGAGTAATGAAGAAGTGAAGTTTTCTAATCATCTTGTAGCCTCTCATTCATAAATGTGGCGCGCTTCACACTCATGAACAAGACTCTACTTGACGTGGTTTTGAGACATCCTAGAACCTTTCTAAACCTTGTGCTCTGATTACCAAGTTTGTCATGACCCAGGGGTACCCCCTAGAGGTAGCATGACATACAAGACCCCGAGAGGCCTCATATAAGCCACTTAGCTTTCATAGTCAAGATAATAGAAAATTGATAAGATTTCAAAAATTTCAACATAACCAAAGTTTTATAAAACGAAGTGAAATTCTAATACACTTGTCTCAAAAACCATCTAATACAATAGAATCTTCGGGCACAGAGCATACAACAATGTTCAATACTAAAATGGAAAGAACATAAGAAAAATACTGGCCAAATCCTTTGATACTATGAGGACTCACCAATCTTCAACCTTGCCTCTACTATAGGTCCTAGCCACGGGGATAAGAATCGGGAACGCCGGTCCCTACATTTAGATAAGAAATGTAGGCAAGAGTATGTGTTAGTACAAAATGTACTAAATATGATAGCTTCCATAAACATAACATAAGATATAGACAACATAAGTCATAAAGCATAATAATTGCACATAATATATCATTTCACATAAAAGGGGTACTTCTTGAAGTAACCTCAATTCATACTTAGCCAAGACATGGGTAATCCGCCACAAATCTTACTCATCATGGAAGGCAAACTCAAGAAACAATCCAAGCTCATCACCTATCATAACATATCCTATCTTATCTTTTAAAGACATGGGGAATCGCCTCTTGCCTTACTATAAAGGAACATGGGTAATCGCCTCTAGCCCTTCTTACCTTGGGATCATAGGTAGTTGCCTCTTGTCCCTCTTACTATAGGATCGTGGGTAGTCGCCTCTTGTCCATATTGATATGGGATCATGGGTAGTCACCTCTAGTCCCTACATCATATGTCAAGGGTATTAGCCTCTTGTCTTTCTATCATATGACATGGGTACTCGCCTGTTATCATTTACTTAGGATCATGGGTATTCTCCTCTAGTCCGACTTTAAGGAATATGGGTAATCGCCTCTTATTCATCTCATTAGAGGTCATGGGTAATCGCCTCTAGCCTCAACAATTTCATAGTTCCTAAGCTTAGATTCATTTTAGGTGAGCAATACTTTCAACCTAGAATCATTCAATGTGACAAAGCCTTTCACATTCATACATAAGAAAATCATATGGGAATGATCCCTTCCACAAGAATTACATCAATAATCAACAATTCATAACATATGCTTCACTCTCAAATCAATTCATATCATAATCATCATATATGATTCAATCTCAAAGCAATTCATAATGAACCTTATTTATCCTATAAAAATACAAATAAATCCATAGATTCTCCTTTCATAGAGTAAAACCCATTTACATCTATTTCATTCTAGAAACATGGGTTAAGCATGGGTACATATAAATTCATCCTAAAAGCATGTAATCCTCTCAATTCATTTATAATAAATCATAATTCAATCAATTGAATCAACACTCACAAAGACCCACAACTTAGAAGAAAACTCTATTTCAAATTGGGAAATTTCTACTTTTCAATAGGGAGAGCTTAGGGGCTCCATGGATGCAACGATTCCATGTATGAATAGCAATCATACCTTGCTATTAAAGCCCACAAATAATTAGAGAACGAAGACTTGACCTTGAGCCCTAGCTTCAACCCTTCTTCTTCTTGAAGTTCTAGAGAGAGAAATATTTTGGAGAGGAATAACCCAATTTCTTTTGGTGAATTTAAGAGAATGAATTTAATGGGTAAGTTTTGGGGTTAAAATCACTTATATAGGGGTCCTAGGCATGGGTAAAACAACATAGTATTATTTTAAAGAAATCTGGAAAAGACCCAAAAGCCCATAAACTTACAGCTGACGCAACCTCTTCACGGCCCATAGTGGTAGCCGTGGTCCTTGACCAGTGTCTTGGATTGCCACCCCTTAACCCCTTTTCCCTTCAAAACCCTTCCCACAGCCCGTCTAGGCCTTCACGAGCTGTCTAGTGGCTCGTGTAGAGGATCTGCCTTAGAGAGCTCACTGCCTAGTCCTTCACGGGCACCACCACGAGCCATGGTGCCCTTCACGAGGCGTCAAAGGGCTTGTGGGAGGAGAAGCCATCTTGGCCACTCACTGTTAAGCTTCACGAGCACCACCACAAGCCGTGGTGCCCTTCACGGTGCCTGTGGAGGGTTAGAGACCTCCCACTTGACTCTTTTCTTATCCCACTATATTCCGAGGTGTTACAACAACTTTGCAAGTGAACCCATTATTGAGTAAGTTTAGGGGGGCAAGTATCTATACTTGTTGTTTTAGCTTACTGTATGAGAATCCATAATTTCTACCTCACTGCAGGTATACATTCATGGAACTCTGGCTCAACAGAATACTCTGTCACACTGTACAGGGCAGTTCATATTGAAAGGGACCAGGTCCTTCATTAAGGTCAGTATCACTCCACTATGTTGAGTTATTACCTAACGGCCAATTGCCACATGTCATCGTCTTGTTTCTTGTGTCAGTTACAGACGTCTTTTAATGTTCAAAACCAAGAATTTCTTCTGTTTAGAAACCCGATAAAAATGATAAATAGGTCCTCATCTCTTTTATCTTCTTTTATAATTTGTTTTCTTCTCTTCTCTTCTTTCAAAACAAAAAAATATCTTTTCATCTCCTGTTTGTCCTAATCTCCTCTCTCTTCTCTATCAAAAAATGTCTAATCCCTCATCTCCCTCCAGAAATCCTCCTTCCTTAGAAGCCAAAAACCCTAGTTCTTTCTAGTTTTCAACCCCTCTAGTGGAGCCCTCTCCTTCTACCCCCTGTGTGCGGAGTAGGTGAAATAGGTGAGTCGGAAACTCCTCCTATTCAAAGTGTATTTCCTTCCCCAGTCAAACCCTCTGATATTCTCCTTTTTTCCCTAACTCTAGTTCTATCTTCTCCCAAAGCCTCAAACTCGGAAGCACAATCTGGGATTAAGCCTACTGATGGTGAGATTCCTTATGATCCAGACGTCACCTTGCAACCAGGGCCAGTGTCCTCTCTGATGTCTGAGTGACTATTCGATGGGGAAGAATGGGTGATGCAAATTCTGGCCACTCTAAAGGGAGACATTCAACCTTCCTTCTTTGAGGATGTCTACAAGTCGCCAGATCCAGGTATTGTCAGGCCTGAGCCAATTTTTTATCAAACTCATAAGGGCTCCATGGGAAGTGACTCTCTTCAAGAGGACGTGGAGGAGGAAAATGAGCCTCCTCTTGTCTGGAAGCGAAGGGGCATAGGAGGAGAAAATGTTGTTGTAGATCTTCCTGGAGAAAACTAAAAAATCGGTATTGTCAAGGAGGTCCAGTTCAAAAGGAAACAGAAGAGATCGAGCGGAAAAGAAAAGATAAAGGAAAATAAAAAATGGTTGAGCCTTCATCAAATAAAGTAAATAGGAAGTATGTGACGCGAGGAATTCAACAAAAACTGTTGGGGGATGCTATGGTAGCCAACAAGGTTCAAACTGCTCAAAATCGCCAAAGGTGAAATGTTGTTGTGTCTGAAGATGTTCTAAATCTGGATGCTTTAACCAAAGAGGTTGAGTCAAGTAAGACCATATCTGAGGATGTGGTGAGGGTGGTTGCAAAGAGAAGAAGAGAAGTAGAGGAGCAGAGTGTAAAAGCTCTAAAATTTAACAGGAGTAACAAAAAATCACCAGCAAAAAGGGCCGCTGCTAGATCAAAGGCTGACTCCAAGCCTAAACCGGTCAAGGGACCAGGTTCGTCTGTACGAAGAAAGGAGGAAGACAAGGAATTAACTAGGGAATAAAGAATTGAAGAACTTAAGAAGAAAAATGTGTTGAATGGTAGAGTGTTTGATCCGGCGATTCTTACTGAACCAGGGATGTGCAACCTAGTAGCATGTATGGCTTTACAGGATTCAGAACATCTGTTTGAATGTCCAGTGCCAGTCTTGCACGAACCTGAGGTGCGAGAGTTCTACTACCAGATGGTCCCACTTGAGGATGGAGGGATAAGTTCAAAGGTTCATGGGGTAGAAATTACTTTAGGCATAGAGAAGTTAGGAATTATCTTGGATATACCCTGCCAAGGGATTAGGTCCGTCTAAGGCTGCAAACCTTCCACAGATTATGTTCAACGTGCCTCCAAGTATGAGAACATGAAGTGTGCTGGGGTTCCAAAGAAGTTCCTCAAGGGAGAGCACCAATTGTACTTTTAATTTGTGAATAATTTATTGTTGCCTCGAACAAAAAAAAGGACAGTTGCATCCTCTGCTGATCTCTTCCTCATGGAACAGTTGGAATCCTTCGAGGCTATCAATCTCCCTGGCATCATGCTTGAGAATATGTATCGGATAATGACAGTAAAAAAGGGCAAGCATGGGATAGCCTATGGGTACCTGCTGAACAAGGTGTTCAAACACTTCACTCTGCCTTTAGGTAGGGGTGTAGCTGGCACCATTAACCAAACCTTATTGGTGGCCACATTTATAGAATGCGAATGTACAGAGGGCAAGGTCAAGGCTAAGTCCCAGGTTTCTAAACTCCTTGAAAAGTAGGAAGCACTCAAACAGGAAATGGAGGACTTCACAGGCCTTCTAAGTGACAAGGAGGTGGAAATCTCTTGACTTAAAGCCTTTCTTCAACAAGCTCAATCTCAAGGACCAGGTACCAGTACTGATGATAAGGAGGAAGTCAACAGGCTGAGAGATGAAACTTCTAGACTGCCCGACTCAAATGCCTCTTTGAATGAGGAAGTAAAGTCTCTTACCAAGAAACTCCTTCAGGCTCATGCTGATGCAAATAAGCTCATGAACATCCTACTGGAGTCCTTTTCCCCTCGTCCCCCTCCGTCCTAAAGTGTCCTTCCTTTTTTATCCTTTTTTGTGTTTCTTTTCGAACTCATAGTGGCAGTCTGCCTGTTTTGTAGTGCTTAACAGTTAGTGTTACAGTACTTTGATTCTTATTAATGCATTGCCCTGTTTATATTGTGACTTTGTCTTCTCTACTTAGCATGTTTGCTTATGTGTTGTGTCGCCTATGGCTCTGAATTCTGTACTGTTTTTCTCAACACTTGTGTATGTTTACTGCCTCCCTTTTCAATGATGTCAAAAGGGGTAATTTGTGAGTATTGTTGTTTTCTGTAAGTGTTGTTGTTTTTTTGCTGACAGGGGAATGGTGACAGGGGAAATTCTAATGAATCATTTTGAATGAATCCACTCATTATCATATGATTGTTTGTCATCAAAAGGGGGGAAATGTTGGGTTTCAGGTGTTTTGATGATACTCACAAAAGGGACATGGTTCCTCTAAGAGTATTATCGTCCATGATGTACAGCTGTAAAGCTGTCGTGTTAGGTGGTTTGTGAGAATGGCAGTGTACTTCACCAATGGGATGGACGAGGTTGTTTTGTTCATTGGTCAATAACTTTGTTGGTGATTGATATATGCAAGACAACAAAACAACATATGATTCATTCATTCAAAAAGAGCAAATATCTTCTCAAGAACTCAAGCATCAAAGAACACATACAGCAAGGACCTGAAAGACTGAAGAAGAGCAATCTTTATGTGCTGGTGTTGTTGAATGCTTATATTGTGCTAACATTGTAGGATTCGCTTCACATTCATAAAGAAATGTTTCAAACATTTGTGTGTATTGGGTGTAAGAATATTGTTAGAGTTAACTTTGTGTCTTATGTATTGAAGTTTATATTAATTAGAGATAGTTAATATAGTGGGTAATGGAAGCATTGATTTGGCTCAGTAAGTAAGAGAGGTATTACTTAGTGTGAGATTAAGAGTTTAGTATCATTGTTGTAGTTGAAATCTCTATTCACCTTTATTTGTGATTAGTGAAAATAGTTGAAAATCCTGTGTGACAGGTCGTGGTTTTACTCCCTTGAGCAAGGAGGTTTCCACGTAAAACTCCTTGTTTCCATTGATTGACTGTCTTATTTATTTACCGTTGTTTATATGTACGTTTGACCTAGTACTATATCACACTGGTGGACATATACATTCCAACAATATCACTAGCCGGAATCATTACCCTTCGGCTTTATATCATATCACTTACTAAAACAATTTCCCTTCAGCATAATCATCACATGTCTCATCATGGTATACTACAATTAATGGTAATAAGTAATTTCACACCAAAAGGAAGAGACAACAATTCAAGCAATTCAAGTCAACAATAATGCCATCAAGGTTTTTTACAAATCAACAACTTTGGATCCACAACAAGGCAATTCACAAAGCATTATGATCAACACATTGCCTTTTTTTATTAATCCCTTTTTTATTCATTAATATTAATCAAGTGGGATAAATGAACTCATCACCTCATTTCCATTACTCCCCAACACACACAATAAAGTGAAATACAAGATTCTACAAGTTTTAGAAGGTTTAGAAGATAACTTGCCTCAATTCAATCAAAAGTCAATTCAAGACATGAGTCTTCTCTATCCGAACAATGTCCAAAGCCATACAATCCAGTTCAATAATGTAATCACAATAAGATTCGAGAAATAACAACACCCAAATCATACATTTTGAAAATTTGGTCAAAGGAATTGAAAAACACAATTTTGAAAATGAGATTTGAATCCAAAAATCTTTACTTGAAAATGTTATCCGAGGCATTTGCAACTCATTGGGGAAAACTATTTTGAAAAAGGAATTAACATCAGTTCATAATCACCATTTTACCTTAGAACTCATGTTCTTGAAAAACCTTGCCATTTGCCAATCAAAATCTCAAGTTTTGATGTTAAAATCCACAAATGATAAAAGGGAAAGGAAGTTTTAGGGTAGCAAAGGCTTACCCAAATGATTTAGTACAAGAAATCTCTTCAAAATTGCCACCAATGGTCTTACAAAGCTCAAAAATAGAGAATGGGGGCTAAACCCCAAAATTGCACGCCGAAAACCCCCTCTGATGTCGCTTAAGCGAACCCCCGGCAAAAATAGGGGGTCTCGCTTCTGCGAACCAAGTTCTACTTAAGCGAACATCGCTAAAGCGTGCCCTGGTCCGCTTAAGAGAACTTCGCTAAAGCCCATCCTTGATTTTAGAGATCACACCTTCGCTAAAGAGGAAGGCCCATCGCAAATGCAAAATACACAGAACTCAGGCATCAGAAAATTCAGCCAACTCTCAAATCATAAAGAGGACCCTCAGGATTCATTTGGAGCCCCATACACACAAAACACATATGCAAATTGACTATATTCGACCTTCCAGACTCAATGAAACCATTGAAACAAAAATCTGAGGTCTTTTTGACCTAAGACTCGTGAAAGTCACGAAAAAATGAACATAACGCCTAAAAGGGCTTAAACAAGCTCGGGACCTCTGAAAATTCAAACAAGACCTCACATAGTTTTAAAACCATCCACCAAATCCAATGGAGCTCTCTGAATTCCGATCTAAGCATCTGAACCTCAAATGTTGACCAAAGTCAACCCAAAGAATAAAATGCCACAAATTTCCAACTTAGGACCTCAAATCCTCAAAAAGACTCCAAATTTGAAACCGACAACTCTCATAGGCCAATTTCCACATTTCACGATTGATGGAATCGACATAATTCTATTTCGATACTCAAAACTCCAAGAGACATCAAAAACTACTTTTGTAACAACTTTAGTCTTTTGAAACCAAAAAAACATTCGTAATTCACAACTTTCATTCAAAGTTTGAAACCAAATTTCAAAACATAATAAAAAATGATTACAGGTCAATATCGGGGATGGGGGAGGGGTAAACAGTTATTTTACAAAAAATTCTAAAAATGACATTCTAGGTCATTACAATCATCTATATCTATTCCTAAGACTACAGGTGGAGCTCTTTCTCTCATCTAGACTGGCAACAAGTTATGATTGAAGAGATGTTTGTCTTTCACTGTAGCGGTACTTGGGAGCTTTTTCCTCTACCTTTAGAAAAATCTACAGTTTGTTTTCGATGGATATATATAGTGAAGGTTGGCCCCGAGAGACGGATTGATCGCATAAAATCTCGACTAGTGGCCAAGGGTTATACATAGATTTTTTGTCTTGATTATGGTGATTCTTTCTCTCATGTGGTCAAGATTGCTTCAGTCCGTCTCTTTTTATCCATGGTTGTGGTTTTTCATTAGTCTCTCTATCATTTGGATATTAAAAATGTCTTTCTTCTTGGAGATCTCAAAGATAAGGTATATATGGAGAAACCACCTGATTTTGTTGCTTAAGGGGATTCTAGTAACATGGTCTCCAGATTATGACAAGCACTCTATGGCTTGAAGCAGTCTCCTCGAGCATGATTTGAAAAGTTTATCATGGTTATTCAGGAGTTTGGCATAGTATGATGTGAAGTTGATCGTTCTGTGTTATATTCCTACTTTGCTCTAAATTTGTGCATGTATTTGATAGTGTATGTTAATGACATATTTATCACAGACAATGATGATAAAGTAATTAGTAAATTGAAACATCGCTTTTTTCAGCACATTCAGACTAAGAATCTTGGTCGATTGAGGTACTTTTTGGGCATTGAGATTGCTCAATCAAAATCAGGAATTACTATTTCATAAAGGAAGTATGCACTTGATCATTTCGGAAGAGATAGTGATGCCATATTGTAGGCCTATTGATTCTCCAATGGATTCAAATGTTAAGCTCCTACTTGATCAAGAGGAGTCTCTTAACGATCCAGCAAGATATAGAAACTTGGTAAAAAAATTGAATTATCTCACAGTGACTTGACTTGATATTACCTTTCCGATTAGCGTCGTAAGTTAGTTCTTGAATTCTCCATGTGATAGTTATTGGAATGTAGCTATTTGCTTTATTTGATACATAAAATCCACTCTAGGAAAAGGACTACTATTATGAAGATCGAGGACATGAGAAATTATTGGATATTCAGATGTAGATTGGGCAGTGTCACCCTCTGACAGATGATCCATTTCTGGATATTGTGTTTTAGTTGGAGGGAATTTGGTGTCTTAAAAAAGTAAGAAACAAAATATGGTTGCCAGATCTAATGTAGAAGCAGAATATCAGGATATGGTGGTAGCAACATGTGAACTCATATAGATCAAGCAACTATGGAAGGAATTGAAATTTGGAGATACAAAAGGAATGGAACTTATGTGCGGTAATCAAGTTGCACTTCACGAGAGGACTAAACACATAGAGATTGATTATCATTCTGTCAGAGAAAAGGTACTCTCAGGAGACACAGTCACAAGGTTCGTACGGTCAATAGATCAGTTTACAGATATATATTCACCAAGTTTTTAGCCGGTCCTAAAATAAGTTATATATGTAACAAGATTGGTATCATAGAAATATTCTATAGCATATGGGAAAATATAGTAGGTAGCTTGATTTACTCCTAGGTTTACTTCTATTTTAATTAGGTATTGATTTATATTGATTAGATACTGATTTTCTTTCCTTTTTAGGACAAGTTGAGTTCTCTCACAAGCTTGTGTCCTCTCAAAATTATATAATCAGTTATAAAAAATACAAATTTGACTATTTGAGTATGTCTTGTAATATATTTAAAATATTTATACTCAAGAAAAATCGATTAATGAAAAAATAATAAGAAAAAACTAATTAAAAAATTAACCGAAAACTTAATAAGTAAATACTAATTTAAAACTTTAAAACATTATTTTTCTAAAAATTTACATTTGACACGTTATTAAATAAGTATCAAAAATTATATTTTCAAAAATAATGATCATAAAAGCTAACTTGATAAAGTTAAGTGAGTTTTGAAAATCAACAAATGTGAGTAATTATAAAATTAAAGAAAATGATCAAATATATCATCAAACTTTGAAAAAAAAAACTTATCTATGTCATATATTAAAAGTTTGGCTCATCTATGTAATTTTTAAAGGCTCATTCACGTCATTATTAGTTAACTGAAATGACATAAATGAATCAATTTTTTAACGCATGAC
Source organism: Solanum etuberosum (assembly GCA_029582245.1). Taxonomy (NCBI): domain Eukaryota; kingdom Viridiplantae; phylum Streptophyta; class Magnoliopsida; order Solanales; family Solanaceae; genus Solanum; species Solanum etuberosum. Next base: position 97,108 of record JAJONR010000992.1, on the reverse strand, counting down.
ATAGAATTTAGGGGTGTACATTGACTGGGTTGGTTCAGATTTTTAACATACCAAACCAAACCATTTATGTCGGATTTTTAAATCTATAAACCAAACCAAACTGATAAAATTCAAATTTTTCAACCTCGGACTTTTTCGGGGTTTCTCGGGTTTTCCGATTTTTTCAGGTTTTTTTGATTAAGTATTCTTACAGACATATAATTGACTTGTGTTTCAAATATTTCTTTAGTCTTACCAAAATATAATTATCTAAAGTGTTTCTTAAGAAAATAACGCAAAATATAATATGAGTATGGACACTAAAATATTCAACAAAAATAATAATGAAATCACATAAAATAAATATTGTAAATAAATAAGTTAAAATGAAAATGATCATAATTTTAAAGCACTAAATCATCCCAAAATAAGTCTAATAAGTATTAATCATATGATTAAACATTAAATAAAACAAAGTAAGATTATGTATTTTAATTATCTAAACCAATATATAACTAAACAATATAACGTTTATTGGACTATTCAAAAAATTCTAAGTCAAACTCGAAATAATATATTAAAATATGAAAATTATGTAAAAAAGTCTAAGAAATATTTATAAATTATATCAAAGTCAATGTTTTTATGTATAAAATATTTTTTTAAAACTATATATATGATGTCAGGTTGGTTTGGTCTCGGGTTGACTTTCTAAAGTTAAAAAAACCAACCCAATATAGTCTGGTTTTTTTCTTCAAGACCAAACCAAGTTAAACCCAATCACTAGTCAATTTTTTTTTCTCGATTTGACTCCGTTTGCGGTTCGGTGCAGTTTCCTGTCTGATTTTTGTTCACCCCTAACATAGATGAACCATTTCTTAAAGTTCGATGACATATTTGAGCATTTTTCCTTTAAAAATGATTTGATTAATGATATGGTCAAATAATAATTGACCACATATAAAAACTAATTTTACAAATGGAACAATTTTCAATTAATAAATAATGACATTAATGAGTCTTTTCTCATACGAAAATGATATAAATAAATCAAACTTTTAACATATGACATAGATGAATCTCTTCCCAAAATCAATGACATATTTAATTTTTTTCCCTTAAAAATTATTTGTTCAAACTTGAGTGACTGTCACGACCCAGTCCGTCGTGATTGACACCCACACTAACCCTCCAATGGGAGAACCATTACTACTAACCAACTAACCCCAAAACTAAACATTTAAAGATACGGAAGCAGGTTTAAATGCAGAATTTATATAAAGTTTTCATAAACTCCAAAGGTTTAAATAAAACTAAGCAAACTAATGCGGAAGAACAACCCCTAGAACCTGAAAGTCATTGTACCAAAATTTTGATTAACTAACAAGTCTAAGAAAAGGGGGAGCAGCCCCGAAAACTAAACAAAACACCCTAAACAAATAGTCTGAGTCCGAAAAGAGTGGACTTAAACAAGAGAGATCCATGGCAGCCTGAAAGAACTGGCTCACCCTTGAATCCGGTCACGCTCAATAGTCATCTAGCTGAGGTCTGTCAGTATCTGCCTGAAGATGCCCTGTACTCAACAAGAAAAGAGCAAGTGCAGTATCAGTACACAACCACAGTGTACTGGTAGGATTACGCGGCTATTCCAGTAAGTGAAAAATATATATAAGCAGTCACAACATAGTAAACACGCATATACCGAACATATACAATATCAGTTATCATTTCAGGAGCAATGTACAATTCCAGATTCTCAATACAAGTATATATGACAAGTCAATGGTCCTCTCATGGAACCCATACCCAAACTATAAGTGTGTCGGATCGTGACATCCGATCCAAGTTAGTATGTCGGAACGTGACACCCGATCCAATATGTATCTCGATACGTGACATCCGATTCCAGTTAGTGTTTCGGAAGGTGACACCCAATCCAATATGTATGTCAGTACGTGACATCCGATCCCAGTCAGTTTGTCGGAACGTGACACCCGATCCAATATGTATGTCGGTACGTGACAGTCGATCCCAGTTAGTGTGTCGGAATGTGACACCCGATCCATTCAACATGCCACAATCACAATCACAATGTACATTCTCATAATCATACAATCAAGTGTTGATTCATGGCTTACAATCATTCATTCATACTCATTTACATTAGGTGTGATCAATAGTGCAACATTCGCATACATACATGCATTACAATGAAGCAAATACTAACATACATCACACAAATATGAAATCAAACGATCACCTACCTAGAAACCAAACTTGAATCCTCCTAGAATACTCGATTCTTCCCTTTCCGGATTCGTTCAGCTTGTTCTAGGTCTACAAGCAATACAATTAATGCAAGGATCAATAAACGAGGCCTAATTACCCGGATTACAATCGAAATGATTAACCCTACGCCAAACCCAAGATCTAATACCCAAGATTAGGGCTTTTTCCACCATTAACTTTAGATCAAAACCTTCCCCCAATAATAATTACCCAAGAATCTAAGTTATACGGATTGAAATACGGATTAGGGAGTAAAATCCTTACCTTTAGTGCTAGAAGAGGTGGAAAAACTTCAAGAAAAATCCCTGGGTCGTCTCTTATCTCTCAAGAACGAAACCTGCAGAAAATAACCTTTTTGGGGTTTATTTTTGACTTAAGTCGCGTCTGTTTTGCTGTGGCGGATCCTATCCCGCTACAGCGGCCCCACCCTGGCGGGATAAATCCCACCCTGGCGGCTGGCACGGAGACCGAGAGTCAAATTTAGAGTTTCAAACCCCCATTTCACAACATACCTTCAACCCATGAGATTCAAAAACTACTCGTTCAAGCTAAGATCAGTTTCGAGAGTTCTACTCACCCTAATTTGATTATGTAAAGTCGTACGGTTTCCTTAACGTCTTAGATATCTACTCATGTGATTAAATTCATAATTAGATCTCTCATTCATTACCAGATTTTCCTAGACCTCACTGACTCAGATTTCATCCAAATCTGGACTAGGCTAGGAATTTTTAAGTTACTACCCAAAAGTTTTTTGATCCCAATTCTTTCCCCATTGGCTTTTTCCTAACGACGAAATCAAGTCGTTACAATAGATACCAATTTGCCCATCACTCATCCCCGAGTGATCATCTAGGAAAGACTGGGTAAAGTAAGGGTAGAGTAGTACCTGAATCGTTGAATAACTGGGGATACTTGTCTCGCATGTCCTTCTCGGTTTCCCAAGTGGCTTCCTCAATCGGACGATGCTTCCATTGGATTTTGAACTCCAAATATCTGACCTTCCGATCTGCATACTCTTTATGCCTTTTCTGAGCTGCTAGAACATCTTCCGAATAAATTTCACATTCCCTAATGATTCTCATAAAAAGGTCCTGCCTCAAATGCATCAAACCAACCACTGGGAGACCTACATCCCCTCCCATACAGTGCATCAATGAAGTCATCTCAATACTCGAGTGATAAATATTATTGTACGGAAACTTAACTAACAACAAAAGCTATTCTCAATAACTACCAAAGTTGATCGTACACACGTCTACCACATGTTATCAAGGACCTTGACACAATCATCGGGACTATCCTTTGTCACATAAGCATGATAAAATTCTAAATAAATACTCGCTACAATTACAGGTGGACCCGAACCAACCAACACACACGCATGATACTCAAACAATCATAGTTCTTATCAACATCTCCTTCTCACAACATAAATTTCCATGAGCTTAAGTTATAAAAAATTATTTTTAGACATCAGATACTCATCGAGGGATATGTCCAAGCATACAAACCATCCAACAACACTATCGAAATGCTAGATTTAGTAATTGTAGATTACCTCTTAAGAACAGTAGAATTGGACCGAATGATCCCCACATTCAACCACACACATTCGATATATTACCTCGATGACTAGATGAATATTAAGATTATCGGACCACCATAGATACGTGTGGTAGCTCTTCTATAAACTCTCATAAGAAAGGTGGTACATGTAGAACCACTTAAATACTTTAACAACTCCAAGACAACACCACATAAGTCATCTGAAATAACCACGTCTTCCCAAATCATCCCACTCAACCAAGAGAACATCGCAGAATTGATACACCTGATCCACCACTAGGGATCCACCTACAAAAGTTAAAACACGCGTGAGCATAGCTAGTGCATCATACTCGCAACCATGTACAAAATGAAATAGATGGTCACATAAGAATTTATCGAATAACACTAAAGGTTTTTCCTCTGAAGAGTCGATACCAGCCATTTCCATTCAGTTGACTCCACATACTCTTCACATCATTCCACTAAAGCCCACACTCTCAGTACTAACAACCATCATAAACACTCCGATCATTTACCTTACTCTAAACCAACACTTTTTCAATGACAACCCTTCTTAGGTACTTTAACAATCAACAGTAATAACTTTACGACCCAACCCAGGTGTAAGTCCTTTCAAATGCTCAATATCTGATACAATTGATCATTTCTCACCTTGCAAATTCATACCTTGACAAAATATATCACCACGAATGTAGACATTACAATGAAAAATCTGAATTGTAAATTAAACTGTATGACACAATCCCCTTACCTATCAACATTAGCTTATACCTTGAAAATTTTTATAAATTCATGGATCTTTGCTTATCATTGATCGCCTCTCCATCGATCTTACAATATCTTTCGCTAAAAATTCAATCGTACTCATTACTAAACTCAAAAACAAAAAAGCACTTATCATCACACTCGAGCTAGTGTCTGTACACTCTTTTCTCGAGTCTTTTTCAATAGTTTTTAAGCAATCTGACGGACCCGTGACACTTTTACCATAGCCAAAGCAAAATGAAAGAAATCACACTTTTCTGAACCCAATTATCTACCCCTCTGAAGATACCTCTTTAGCCTTTGAAATCAAATAAACTATTCTTTCTCTCGCCTCTCTCTAAAGGTTGTACTACATCCCACTATATTTTCTTCATTATAACTCTAGCTCTTTAAAATTCTATTCGAGTGGTGTCCTACTATCTTTTAAAATTTTCCATACAACCACGTTACTCACCAAATATTAGAAAACCACAACCTTAGATACTCGCAAGTCGTAATTATTATACAAAATTCGCTTAACCAACAATCTTATTATGTAGTTGCATCCACTCACAATCCATCACGAACTCTTATTACCATTATGCTCAGTTAGCCCTGGCTATTGCTACGAAGTCAACCTTTTCATCGACATGACACCTCAAACTCAGGTATACCCATCAAATTCAAAGGACTAACCTAATTTTATATGCACTTTCTTACTAAAATCTTCAATTGCCTTCACCCAAGTATACTAAATGGGACTTTATTTATCCATAAGCTTGTCATTCCGGTATCAATCCACTCCCTTATGGCTTAAGAATAAATTACCAGTCCTCATACTACCATTCTTCTTCTTAACAAACAAGACAGGAGCACCTCACGAGGAAGCACTAGGACGGATGAAACATTTATCAAGAAGCTCCTGGATTTGAGCTTTAAGCTCTCTCAATTCTGCCAGAGCCAAGAGATAAGGAGGAATGGAGATGGGGAGAGTGTCAGTTTCCAAGTCAATGCATAAATCTATATCTCTATCCGGAGGCATACCAGGCAAATCGGTAGGAAACACTTCTCTAAATTCAGACACTACAGGAATAGACTCAATAGAGGGAGACTCAATATCAACATCCCGAATATGAGCCAATTACGCCAAACACCCTTACCCCACAAGTTTCCTAGCCCGCATGAAAGATATGACCTTATCTGGCTTAGGCTTGTACACCCTTTCCCACTCTAACTTTTCCCTATCCGGGATCTCAAGAGTTACCGACTTAGCATTACCATTAAGTACAGCATAATAGGGGGACAACCAAGTCATGACTAAGATTATATCAAGTCAGTCATATCCAGCATAACCAAATCAACCCAAGTCTGAAAATCCATAAACACAACAGGACAAACACGATATACATGGGTGACTATGACTGACTATTCAATTGGGGTAGAAACATGGATGGGGGCATCAAGCATATCACAAACCGCATCAAATACCAAGACAAACTGAAATTACATGTATGCATAAGTAGAACCCAGATCAAACAAAACAATAGCCATCCGGTCACATACAAGAATAGTACCTATGACCACTGCATCAAACACCTCAGCCTCGGTCTTTCTCGGAAAGGCATAAAACTGAGCCATGTCATCTTGACGGGCAACCTCCTTGCCTGGCTGCACTGCTCCTCTACCTGCATTACCATTTCCCTGGCCTCCACAGCCTCGCTGATTTCCTCCTCATATGCCCAGGTTTTCCATAATTTTAACACACTTAATAACTTAACCAAGTAAACATCGCTGCTATTGGAGCAGTCGTATCCTGACCCCCTTTGATATAAAATCAATCCATGAAATCGTAGTATAGCTTCTAACCTCAATTGGCATAACTTAATTTAATCATTCGCTAAACAACCCATACATGTTATGAAAACAATACTAAATGTATTTTCCAAAGTAATGGTGTTCATTATCTAGTCGTCCCTTACCAAAACTTTTTGAATGTTGTCACCTATAAACTTGAATCTGCAAATCCGTCCTTAATCCCTTCACAAACGACGATATTAGCTAGCGAGCCCCCACAAAACTCCTAATTTCAATCATAGAACTAGGTCGGACTCAATTCCTGACTGCTTCAATCTTTTGGGGATCTACCATTACTCCTTCCCTTGAAACTACATGCCCCAAAAAGGCAACCGAAGTCAACCAAACTCACACTTAGAAAATTCAGCATACAATTTTTATCTCCCAAGGACACTCAAAACTATATGAAAATGGTCAGCATGTTCTTCCTCACTCTAAGAACAAACTAAAATGCCATCAATAAACATCATAACAAACGAATCCAGAAATGGTTTGAACGCACCATTCATCAAAACTGATGAAAGCTGCAGGCGCATTTGTCAACCCAAACGACATTACTAGAAATTCTTAGTACCCATAGCGGGTTCTGAATGCCGTTTTTGGTATATCCTTAGGTCAAGTCATTAGCTGATGATAACCAGACCTTAGATCAATCTTAGCGAAAACTGATGCCCCCTGCAACTAATCAAAAAGATTATCTATCTGAGGTAGTGGATACTTGTTCCGAATGGTGACCCTATTCAACTGTCGGTAGTCTATACACATCCTGTTTTTCTAGTGATGGTGTTACCACTTCTGTTGCTCTAGTTCAGACCATAGAATGAAGGAGGAAAGATACCCATTTTTATCACCCAAATACCAATTGGATTCAAGTAATAGCACGAAAGGAGTAGAAACAAAGAGATTTTCTAAAGTCCTATAGCCTCTCGAAGAAAAGTACAGACGTCTCTGTACCGTTCCGCAAGACTCTACTAGACTCATTTTGGTACAATGAGATCAACGAACCTAGGGCTTTAATACCAACTTTGTCACGACCCAGACCGTCGTGATTGGCACCCATACTAACCCTCCGGTGGTAGAACCATTACTACTAACCAACTAACCCCAAAACTAAATATTTAAAGATACGGAAGCAGGTTTAAATGCAGAATTGATATAGAGTTCTCATAAACTCCAATGGTTTAAATAGAACTAACCAAACTAATGCGGAAGAACAACCCCTAGAACCTGAAAGTCATTGTACCGAAACTCTGATTAACTAATAAGTCTAAGAAAAGGGGGCGCAGACCCGAAAACTAAACAAAACACCCTAAACAAATAGTCTGAGTCTGAAAAGAGTGGACTTAAACAAGAGAGATCAATCGCAGCCTGAAAGAACTGGCTCACTCTTGAATCCGGTCACGCTCAGTAATCACCTAGCTGAGGTCTGTCAGTAGCCGCCTGAAGATGCCCTGTACTCAAAAATGAAAGAGCAAGTGTAGTATCAGTACACAACCACAGTGTACTGGTAGGATCACGCGGCTATTCCAGTAAGTGAAACATATATATAAGCAGTCACAACATAGTAAACACGCATATACCAAAAATATACAATATCAGTTATTATTTCAGGAGCAATGTACAATTCCGCATTCTCAATACAAGTATATATGACAATTCAATGGTCCTCTCATGGAACCCAATTCAATGGTCCTCTCATGGAACCCATACCCAAATTGTTAGTGTGCCGGATCGTGACACCCGATCCAAGTTAGTATGTCGAAATGTGACACCCGATCCAATATGTATGTCAATACGTGACATCTGATCCCAGTTAGTATGTCAGAACGTGATACCTAATCCAATATGTATGTTGGTATGTGACATCCGATCCCAGTTAGTGTGTCGAAACGTGACACTCGATCCAATATGTATGTCGGTACGTGACATCCGATCCCAGTTAGTGTATCAGAACGTGACACCCGATCCATTCAACATGCCACAATCACAATCACAATGTATATTCTCATAATCATAAAATAAAGTGTTGATTCATGGCTTACAATCATTCATTCATACTCATTTACATTAGGTGTGATCAATAGTGTAATATTCGCATACATACATGCATTATAATGAAGAAAATACTAACATACATCACACAAACACATGAAATCAAACCATCACCTACCTCGAAACCAAGCTTGAATCCTCCTAGAATACTTGATTCTTCCCTTTTCGGATTCGTTCCGCTTGTTCTAGGTCTACAAACAATACAATTAACGTATGGGTCAATAAATAAGGCCTAATTACCCGGATTACAATCGAAATGATTAACCCTAGGCCAAACCCAAGATTCCAATACCGAAGATTAGGGATTTTTCCACCATTATCTTAAGATCAAAACCTTCCCCCAACAATAATTACCCATTAATCTAAGTTCTACGGATCGAAATACGGATTAGGAGAGTAAAATCCTTACCTTTAGTGCTAGAAGAGGTGGAAAACCTTCATGAAAAACCCCCGGGTCGTCTCTTAGCTCTCAAGAACGAAACTTGCAGAAAATTACGTTTTTGGGGTTTATTTCTGACTTAAGTCGCGTCTGTCTCACTGTGGCAGACCCTATCCCGCTACAGAGGCCCCACCCTGGCGGCTTGCACAGAGACAGAGAGTCGAATTTAGAGTTTCAAACCCCCATTTCAACCACCTTCAACCCATGACATTCAAAAATTACTCATTCACGCTAAGATCAGTTTCAAGAGTTCTACTCGCCTAAATTTGATTCCGTAAAGTCGTACGGTTTCCTTAACGGCTTAGCTATCTACTCATATGATCAAATTAATAATTAGATCTCTCATTCATTACCAGATTTCCCTAGACCTCACTGACTCATATTTCGTCCAAATCTGGACTAGGCTAGAAATTTCCAAGTTACTACCCAAAAGTTTTCTGACCCCAATTCTTTCCCATTGGCTTTTTCCTAACGACGGGATCAGGTCGTTACAGTGACCTTTTAAGCTTCTAAACTCAAAGGATTACCTCGTAAAGCATGAGCATTCAAGGATGGTCAATAAAGTGAAGGTATGCAGATCTTCGAAAACAAGGGTTCAATATGAGCAAAGTAAAAAAAAATCATTAAGATCCCATTTGGCCATGTAATATGATATCATGATATGAAATTATGAGATGAAATTGAAGTTTTATTTGGATATGCTATTTGGAATTTTTGTATTATATATTTTCTCATAAACGTAAGAATCTCATAAGTTATAAAATTATTAAAATAGTTCCAATTATTTATTCAATCTTACCAAATAAATAAAAATTTATAAAATTGCATAATAAAATATTACAAAGTCATTGTTGTCAGTCTTGTTCACTCAATATAGATGAAAAACTATTTTTAAATTAAACATTGTAGTAGTAGTAATAAATTTGGTTGATAAATAAATGTGATAAAAATAATAAATTTGATGAATATAAATGATAAAGTAGGAATTGATTTATAATAATAATAAAATTTATGTTGGTGAGAATAATAAATTCTAAAAATTAATGATATGATTATAAATTTTATTTATATATGAAATAAATGGCTAGTTGATATAAATGTGGGTTGTTTTAACAAAATATAAACTTGTGTGTCAATTTTTGTATTTGAAAATTCTAAATCATGATATGGAATTCTCAAATCGTGAGTTTTAGAGAATATGAGATTCCATCTCCTGATATGAAATCATGAAATGAAATCAGCATGAAATCGCATGTCCAATCACTGATTTCATCTCACGATTTCATATCATGATATGATATCACATGACCAAACGCCTATTACGTATACATTTTGATCATCCGCCAAAGTTTTGGTGAGCGGATATTATATGATATTTATATGATGGAAGGTCAAAAATATCTAATAAATAATTTAGTGGCATATAAGGTATAGTTCAAACATTTTCATAATAAAATTAAAAAACAAATCATTTTTTCTATTTTATTTTATGTGGTATATACACTTTAATTTCATTTTAAATCTGTCAAAAAGTATGATACCTAGCGATTATTGAAACAGTATATAATCAACTTTTTTACTCCATTTTTAATGATCGAAACACAAATATCTATTATTTTAAATTACTACTAGTTTTTTTTAAAAAGCCCATTTGAATATGCAATGTGAAATTATGATATAAAGTCAAAATTTTATTTGAACATGTATTTAAATTTCTTAAGTTGTATTTTTTTCATAAACATGATTTAACAGCCCGAAAATTTTTAAGTTAAGACTCGAACCATTCTTCATTTACTTGTAGGATCATATCAAGTGATTCTTAAATCGCTCATATGTGTTAAGGTAAATTATTTAGTGTGGAATGATTTTGGATATCAATTAAGGTCACTAGAAACTCCTAGCACAAAGTAGAGTTGAAAGTTTCCTTATTGATTAAGTTTTGATATAAGATTCTACTTGAGTCAACTTCAAACAACCATATCTATAGAATATAAAGAGTTACGTGGCTCATAACCTATCAAATTAAAGGTATTTGAATCTTCTTTCTAACGCCACCAATTTCGCAACAATCCAAGGTTTGAGTAAAATGTTATGACCATTTTAGTAACCTGATATAGTGCTGTGACGAATTAGCCGACGGGAAAACATTAAAAAGGATCGTTTTTGTCTTTTACCTGTAAGAAAACTCTAAACGAATTTCTTGACTAATTAAAGACCCAGAACAATCAGATTTTCATCTCTTAATCTAATATCCTCTTCTCTCTCAAACCCTAAGGAAAAATCAAAGTAGAAGACTCAATTCAAGATTCTTTCCACTTTTTTCATGATTCTTCTTCAAGGTAAGTCTTTCTCCAAGAATCTCATTCTTTCCAACTCAAATTTCTCCATACAATTATGAATCGCTAACAAAAATCATAATTTTTGGCCATAGAGTGTCAAGAAACTAATTCAAGAAATCTCAAGAAAGGTTTTCTTAATTTTTCTCCTTCAAGCTAGGTTTCAACGCTTCTGATCAAGTTCTTCTTCAAGATTCTTCAAAATTCTTCAAGAACCATGTTCTTTGAGGTATGTAAGGCTATCATAGTGTTGGAGTAGTTCGTCCTCACGTCCTGCATCTACTTTCAGATCAGTAAAAGAGTAATTTAGGATTCTATCCCTAGATTTGAGTATTCTTTAGATAAGTTGATTTTGAGTTCTTGAAAACTTGATTCTTTTTGAAATTCTATTCCTAATTATTGAATTGCTATATGTTATGCATTAAGATTCTTGAGTTGATTCGTTCATGTCTATATTTCAACATGAACCCAATGAGTTGAGTATTCTTGAGATGAGTAGTGTCCTTGAGTTCTTAAGTTCTTGAGTTCTGAGTACTGAGTTTCTATATTGCTATTAAGATCCCTAATTTGAGTCGTTCATGTTCATAATTCCGCATGAACCCTGTGAATTGAGTTATAAATTTTGAGAAGCTTTTTAAAGCCAACACTTAAGTTTTAAACTGAGTTTTAAGAAAGTAAAGATGAGTTTTGAGAAAAGAGTTTCTGAAACATTATTAGTATGACAATTGAGTATGCCATCAATGTATGAGCAATATGGTATCTAGATATACCATCAATGTTTATGCAGTATGACTTCCCGATTCATCAATGATCATATTAAAATATAATTTTGATATATTTTTGAGAAAAAGTTTTCAAGTATAAATTGAGTAACAATATAAGGGGACTATGTATTCCCAGAGGTATCAATTTTTACATTGATAAAAGAGAAATGAGATTTATAAATGAGTTATGAGTTCAAAAGATATTTCAAGAGCACTTACCTCTTTTAAGAGGATAGTTTCAGCTATTATCTCAAACTAGAGGAAGAGTTATGTTTATAAACATATAAGCATGAGTATATATTATTGGGAGTATTATTGAGAATCGATATGGGGATGAGTTTAGACAACTCACATTCCTCATAAACCATGTATGCCAACATGGGTAAAGGATCATACTTTTTAGATGAATGCTTAGTGTCTTCGGGCAGAGCTTAGTGGATCCACTTAGTTGAGGAGTTCTATACCCCGGCAAGGTATAGGACAGTTCTGGCAGCGTGGGCGAGACGTTGTATCATCACAATGCTCATAGTGATGGTTGTCGGCTAGAGAATCTCCCAAATAGAGTTAAAAGTGTATTTTTATTATATCACTTATTATGTTGAGTTTCATAGGTGAGTAAGTGTTTTGTAAAGTTTTAAACGATTTCATTCCTTTAATCCTTTATATTCAGTTGAGTTTATGTTTTATCTATTGCAATCCTTTCATTCAGTTATTTGTTATTCAGCTATATTACATACTCGTACATTCAATGTACTGATGTCATTCAACCTACATATTTTAATGATGCACATACAGGTTGTTAGGATCCTCAACAAGAGTCTGTTGAGATCACTTCATCCGCTCATCATTTTTCGAGTGGGGTCTCCTTACTTTCGGAGGACTCCATTTTTTATGAGTTGTTAGTAGTAGTTCTTTTGACGAGTCGTGGGTCTTGTCCCAACACTCATCTTTGTATAGTAGAGGCTTCATAGACAGACAGTTTTAGACTCTCTCAATTTCAGATATTTTATTTAAAACTTATGTTTCATACTCAGTATATTCAGCAAAGTTTTGAGATTCAGTAAACTTTTTTTAAACGTTTCTTTCAATTTGATGCTTATGTATGCTTGAGTTAGTCTTCTACTTATAGTCAGTCAGGATGAGGGTTCGCTTGAGGGCCAGTAATGGTTCTCGAGTGTCGGCCACGTCCAGGGTGTAGGCTCGGGTCGTGACATATGAATATCTCACAAGTTGTTAAAACTATAAAAAAAAATCTAATTCTTACACAATCTTACCAAATAAAAAAATTATATTTAATAAATAAGATATTAGAATGTCTTAAGGCGCCGCACATTGATAAATCACATATCTCTATGTTCATTTTTTATAAATAAATATTTGTAATTGCAGACTTTGAAGTACACATAATTTTATAAATTATTCACCAGTCAACAATAGTAGTAACTAGTAATTCTTTCATATGGAACGAACAATCTTTCACGCCGATAATCATGAATCTTTTCTTGCAAAATTTAAAATGACATGTTTTTCTTTTTCAAAAATATAAACTTATGAGTTAAGTTTTAAATTTTAAAAGTTATAATCATAATTTGAAATCTCAAATTATACTCATGATCTCAACTCACATATTTAATTTAAACACAAAGTTAATCAAAATACTAACCCCCCACCCCCCAACCATAAAATAAAAATTGTTCAAGTCGTAAGCATGAAAATGTATGGAATACAAGTACTGAAAAAGGTGAAAGTGAGAGCACTAAAAATATGGACTAAAAATCAATAAATAGGCTTACAAAAAAAAAGTAAGGGAAGCATGGGGAGTGTAGAAGTGTAGAACATGAAAAGTGAAAAATGAAAAAAGTAGGTAAGCTTAGCTTGGGTTAAGAGAAGAAAGAAAAGGGGTCATGCAGATACGATCGATGATATAATCAACATTTTCACTGCTTTTCAAAGTCACACTTCGGTTGTGCTTCTCTACAATTTGTCTCACATAAACAAAAATACTACTCCCACCTGCCCATATTAAATGATTTATTAGGATTTTTTATATCGTTCAAAATAAGTGAATTATTTAAAGTTTAAAAAAATTGTTGGAATTTTTTTTTATATTTGTGCTTCTTAATTACATAATTAGAAAATAATGTAATAATAATAATAATATATTTAATGAAATTTCATACGTAAAGTCTAAGAAAAATAAAATATACACAAATTTTATGAAGATAAATAAATTACTTCTCAACTTAACTGCGACAAATAAGCAAGTACAAAGAATATATTTTAGGAAAATTCAGTATAAATTCCAAAAGAACAAAGGAACGACTTTTGACAGAAGCTGACGGTCAACAGCGGCTTGTAAACCTCTACTAGTCACCTTGTCGCTTCTTTCCCTTTTTTACTTTTTTTCTTTTTTTTAATTTTCCAATACTTTCAATTGCACTCCAAGAAAGGTATAAACTTGTTCCTCTCTTTACTTACTATCTAAAGAAAGTTTTTCAATTACCTCCACTATCCTAATTTGTGGTATTTGAGATTTGAATTTTGTAAATTTTGAGTAATATTTTAAAGTATATTTTTAGAGGATATTATAAAAAATAGCAAACTATTAATTCAAATTAAATGTTATAACCACAGTTTGATTTAAATGTAACCTGTAGCAAACTGTTGCTGTAACGACCCGCTAGGTCATTTTGAAAAGTAGACATCTTTCTATCATAAAAGACACTTCCCGCAAATATTAAATAGGAATTTTGAACTATTTGCTTAACTATGGTTATTTAATTGACGAATATTTTTTTTATAATTAATTTTAGTTGATAATTATGGGCCAAGTTCATAATTTATCTAATAGCCTATATTATTTGGCCCATATATATCAAAATAAATTAGTGGGATTTAGTACTTTAGGTTTATAATTATTATGTAAAGAAAAGGAGAGAAAGGATGGCCGTGAGCGTACGAACATGAGAGGAAAACATCAAACGTGAGATTTCAGGTAAGTAAACAATTAGTTCATAGTCTTAAATTTTCTATAACGTACTATACATATGAATAGATGGCAACCTATAATGACTATCTAAATTGGTGGACAAGGAAGTTAATTTGTTTTTCGCTAATGTTGCTGCCACGATTTGGAGGAATAATTAAGGATTTATGATACTTGAATTGAAGGTTAATGGTTATAGGTAATGATAATATAATCATTAGGATAGAAGGAGTGAGTGATGGGCTAATCATTGGCAAAACAAGGTTTTGTACATTAATGGCAATCTATGTATTTCTGCTTGTTTATTATTATTATTATTGTTTTTTTTTGTCGTGGTTAAGGCTACAGGTTATGTAACTAGTGGTTTAAAATTTTGGAATTTTTCTTATAGTTATTACTTTATTGTTGAAGGTTTAATATAGATAATCAAATTTTGGTTATATTGTATTATATAAATATCATTAGAATTATGGTATTTTGGTAAATTCAGATTTAACCCTAGGCTTAAATTTTAGGAATATGAGACTTGACATATTTAGTTGGCACTAAGATTTATGAATTTAATTATTGATTAGGGTGAGTTTTTGGATCTAGGCTAGACCTATAGTAATAAGGGTGTCTATTGCTTACGAATATTGCATATTTGATAGATCGGCAAACATTATGAAGCTTATGAGAAGGAAAGGCAAAATCATGAAGATTTGTGACACGTGTTCAGCATTCAAGGTATGTTAAGACTTCCTAGACTTCGTTAAGGGACGTTTTCTAATTAAAGATTAAAAATGGAATAGACAATGGGTAAGGGCGAAAGATGGGGGTCTCGTACCAATGGTGTGACGGGTATTGGTACGAGTACCGGTGTTATTAAAGTGAAAGTTTATTACTATAATATGATAGATTGTAATTCGAAAATGCCAAAGCATATGGACATTAGCTGATGTATTTAGTGACTTGATTTCTTTTGTGTGGTTGTGTTTCTTATATGAACCCCTATAATTCTGATAATTGAGGTGATTATATGTCATAGCGACATTTGATTGATTGAGATGTTGCATTATCCCTTTTTATTGATATCATATTTTGTACATGCATTGACATGAGATTGAGTGTGAGAAAAGGTCTAACACATGGAGATCGTCCGTGTTGAGATTGAGTGTGAGAAAAGGTCTAACACGTGGAGATCGTCCGTATAGAGATCGAGTTATGATTATAATTTGGGCACGTGGAGATTGTCTGTGCAAGGGAAAAGTTATGATTATAATTTGGGCACGTGGAGATCATCCGTGCAAAAATTATTTGATTTTATGATAGTGCGTTGAGATCGTCCGCACAGACACGTGGAGATCGTCTGTGTCGGTATATGGACATCGCGAGTCCCCCATGGGTCATGAACTCTCGATGTATTTTCGAGAAGTATCATATATATACGGTTAAGAGAGTACTGGACATTTGAGGCATATCATTTCATGGTGTCATATTGCATTGCGTTGCATCTCATTACATCCTTCATTTTTGTTTGAGTATGTGCTTTATTGAATTTTGATATTATGTGACATTGATTATCCCTATTTGATGGAAACTTGGTTGATAACTTGTAAAATTAAAGAATTATTTTCTTATATACTCATGTCACTACTTCTTCGTTGTCGGTCTATGAGATATACTGGGTACACGTGGTTTCGTACTCATACTACACTTACTGCACTATTATGTTGTGCAGATTGTATTCGAATTTGAGCGCATTTATTGGAGTCTTGGTGAGCTGCTTGGATATTCTGCGGCCCATACCTTCCTATATCTCTATTTATTAGGTCGTGTTGGTATTCTGGTAGGATATTTCTTATGTTTAGACTTGTTAAATAATTAGAGACTTGTATTGACTTTAGAAGCTCTTGTACTTATGACACTAAATCTTGGGGTGGTTTTTTAGGTTTCCGCACTTCATACTTATAAATGACTAAGTGTTTGGATATTATGTTGCCGCTTATCTTTCTACATTAATTATTGAATTGAATGGGTAAAAGTATTGAGTTGTCTTACCTATCGGTTGGGAACATAGGTGCCATCACGACTTGTGATTTTGGGTCGTGACAGTTGCCATTCGTCTCGCTCCCTGAAATTCTCGCTCGCCTCTCTCGTTTCTTGCTGGCTCCCTCGCCTCTCTCACTTTTATACAAACACAAATGTATAAAATGCGTTTGTGTTTATATAAAGTGAGAGAAAATTGTATATATACATATCTTTTCGTTCGCCTCTCTCCCCAGAGAATCTCGCTTGCCACTCTCACTCGCCTCTCTCACTTTATACAAACACAAATGTATAAATTGCGTTTGTGTTTGTATAAAGTGAGATAAAATTGTATATACAAATACAAATACATATATTTTCGTCATATACACTTACAATTATACAAATACAGATCTTCCCCTGCACAGTTTTCTTTTCTCTTTCTCGATTTATACAAACACAAATTATACAATTGATTATTTTGTATATGTATACCGAAACAGATTATACAATTAATTCTTTTGTATATGTATACCGAAATATACATATTAATAGCCATAGCAAACATAAAGTTTGCTATGGAGTGCAATTATACAAACTATAGCTATAGCATACAAATATGATTTTTATGTTTGCTAAACCTAAAATTTTATCATATTAATACGAGGAAAAATATAATTTGTAATATTTTTTGTATTATTTTTTATATTTAAAATATAAAGTTTAATTTATCTAATTTGATATCAAAATATTTATTAAATTGACACTTAGAAAATAAAAAGTTCAATATAAATTGAAATGGGGAGTAAGAAAGAAATTTCATTCGAAGTCATTCTTTTCTTTCAAAAAGTTAGGAGAACTTTGATTGATTAAAAAATTATGCCAATTAATGACTTGTAGCATGGTGAGACATGCCACAGAGTTGATGATAGATTATAGGTTTAGAGATAGATTATAGAGTCTAATTAAAGACTTAAGGTTGAGTATAATTAAAATAGAGTACGCAAAGTGTAAGTTTAGTGACACAGCGCATGAGACAGATGTGAAAATGAAAATTGATATACAAGTCATCTCAGAGAGAAGAAGTTTTAAGTATCTATTTTGATCAGTAATTCAAGAAAATGAAAAGATCGAAGAGGATGTCACACATCTTATATATTGAAGCGGGGTGGATAAAATATATATATCTATATAAAGATAGTTAATAAAATAGTGATGTGGCACCTCTCATTGATCAACATTGACATTTATGTTTTGTAGTTACATAATATTTGGACATATAAATATAAGAAACATTGCAAATGATGGAGAAGCTCAGTTAATGTTGGGTTATAGTGATATTTCACTGCCTATTTTTAAAGGTGAGAGTATCGATTTTCTTTTATATGAATTGATGGTAAGAAAAATCTATCTTCTTTATTTATGCATTTTTCAAAAGGAAATTATTAAAATACATGAGTGTTTACGAAATGTGAATCCTGAATTATGATTTTATATTTTGCAGGAAGAAGTGTTACTTGGAGTCTCAAATCTATTTTCTTTTATATGAATATTTTTAAAGGTGAGATTATCTATTTTCTTTTATATGAATTGATGGTAAGAATATATATCTTCTTTTATTTATGCATCTTTCGAAAGGAATTTATTAAAAGACATGAGTGTTTATGAAATGTGAACCCTGAATTATGATTTTATATTTTATAGGAGGAAGTGTTACCTGGAGTCTCAAATCTATTTTATTTTATATGAATTAATGGTAAGAATCTTCTTTTATTTATGTATTTTCCAAAAGGAATTTATTAAAAGGTATGAGTGTTTACAAAATGTGAACCATGAATAATGATTTTATATTTTGCAAGAGAAAGTGTTACTTGGAGTTTCAACCTAAAAAGGTTGCTAAAAAATTCACACATTCCAAAAGAAGTGAGAATGTCTATTTTCTTTTCTATATACATTTTTCAAAAATAGCATATTAAAAGACGCGAGTATCTATAAAATGTGAACTATAAACTATAATTTATACTTTGCAGGAGGAAGTGTTATTTGGAATCTAAACCTAAAAGACACATTCTGAAAGTCAATAACAAAAAAATTACTCAAAAATTCACACATATCAAAAGAAGTAAAAATATTTACTTTTTTTTCTATATACATTTTTCAAAAGTAACATATTAAAAGACGTGAGTATCTATAAAATGTGAACCGTAAACTATAGTTTTATATTTTTTTAGGAAAAAATGTAAATTCAAGTTCTAAGAAAACGTTTTAGAAGCCAATAAACAAGAAAATGATGCTAAAAATTCACATAGGTAAAGAAGTTGTTCATCAATGGATATGATCATAATGAGAAAACTTAGTAGGCCAACCACTTTCATTGTATAATTCTTAAAAAATAATTGTTATTTTCAAAATGAAAAATAATTTATGAAATTTGAGTTTTGTAATGAAAATTCTAATTATTTTTACTTTTTGTCAACAATTTGAAGTGAAAACACATTTTTATTATTTTTCAAATTTTTGAAAATTCTGAGTTGAATTTTAAAACTTCATAGTCAAAATGTATTTTTCAAAGTTAAAATTAAAAAAAAAATTAAAAAAAAATAATCAAACGCCTCCCTTAGTAACTTATGATTGGATAGGCATGAGAGATATGAATTTGCAAAGAAATGAGAAAATATAGATAGTTAATTTTTTTAAATTATTTCTTACCATATAATATACCTCAATTATTTTTCTACCAAAATTTTAGTTTCTTATTGTGTGTTGCTTTTCTGTTTCTTTTTTAAATTTAAGTCATGAAAACTTAAAATGGTAGAATGGTCAATATGAAGGTCTAATGATAAATTGAGATTTCACAATTCAATGATATTTGATGACTTTTTTCTCAATACCATCATTATTTGCCTTATTGCAACAAACAACCAAGATATGTGATGATTATCGCCAATTTTATTTCGATTACTGAAAAGCGAAGAGACCAGCATTATGACAAAATAAGTAATACATAACGAGGTATAATCTACTGCAGAGGAGAAAATGGATGACATTATCACTAAATCTTAGATTGCCTAACTAATACATAACGAGATAAATTTACAGGCATTTTTGCATTATAAACTACATTAGGATAAATATTTGAACTCTGTTTGATGTGTGTTATGGAAGAATCCTCTATTTTTTACTATTCATGTTTTAGTAGTCTCGGGCCAATGACAGGGTTAC
Source organism: Solanum etuberosum (assembly GCA_029582245.1). Taxonomy (NCBI): domain Eukaryota; kingdom Viridiplantae; phylum Streptophyta; class Magnoliopsida; order Solanales; family Solanaceae; genus Solanum; species Solanum etuberosum. Next base: position 76,864 of record JAJONR010000992.1, on the reverse strand, counting down.
GAATAAAAGGGAATTATATTCAAGGGAAGTAATTTTGATGGCACGAAATTCAACTTCCTACATAGATGTCACGACCCAGACCGCCGTGATTGGCACACACACTAACCCTCCGGTGGGAGAACCATTACTACAACCCGACTAAGCAACTTACCAAAAAAATGAAGCATTTAAAGATACAGAAGCAGGTTTAAATGACTAATAAATACAGAGTTCCCATACACTCTGGAAGTTCAACAAAAACAACTAACAAACTATTGCGGAAGTTAACCCTTAGAACTGAAAGTCATTGTACCAATACTACTAACCAACAAGTCTAAGAGAATGGGTCGAAACCTAAAACTAAACATATGAGTAATTCTAATTAGAAAGTCTGAGTCCGAAAAGAATGGACTAAACAATAGAGGACCCATAGAAGCCTAAAGAACTAGCTCACCCTTGAATCCGGTCTCGATCACTGATCTCCTAGCTGAGGTCTATCAGTAGCCGTCTGAAGATGCCATGTACTCAATAAAGAACGAGCAAGTGCACTATCAGTAAGCAAACCACAATGTACTGATAGGATCACGCGGCTATTCCAGTAAGCGAAACACAGGCAAGCAATCACAGCACAGTAAGCACACATATACAGAATACATAGGTCAATTATCATTTCAAGAGCAACATACGGTTCCCAATATCAACGATAATAGACATGAATGTAATAATCACAATGGTCCTCTCATGGAACCCACACCCATACTGTTAGTGTATCGGAACGTGACACCCGATCCAATAAATGTGTTAGAACCTGACATCCGATCAAATATATGTGTCGGAATGTGACACCCGATCTAATATATGTCGGACGTGACACCCGATCCAATCAGCACAAACACAATCACAATCACATCCATAATGAACATTACTCATAATCATACAATCAAGTATTAGGTTCATAGCATGCAATCATTCACACATACTCATTTCATTAGATTCGGTTCGCATATTCACATACATGCATGCATACAATGAAGCAATTAAGCGGCATATATCACACAAACATGAAATCAAACCATCACTTACCTCGAAATCAAGCTTGAATCCTCCTAAGACACTTGAGCCTTCCCTTTCCGGATTCGTTCAGCTTGTTCTTGGTCTAAAAACAATCAATAATCGTAAGGATCAATAAACAAGACTTAATTTACCCGGATAATAATCAATCTATCTATCCATGGCCAAAACCAAGATCCTAATGTTCAATTAGGGATTTTTCCACCAATAACTTCAGGTCAAAACCCTCCTCCAATGATAATTACCCAAGAATCTAAGTTCTACGGATCGAAAAATGGATTAGGGGAGTAAAAATCTTACCTTTAGCGCTAGAAATGGTGGAAAACTGTCAAGAACTTGCTCTGGGTCATCTTTTAGCTCTCAAGAACGAAGGTTTGCAGAAAATAACGTTTTTGGGGGTTTTATCCGATTTAAGTCGCGACTGTTCCGCCACAGCGGCCTCACCCTGAAGGCTTGCACGGAGACAGAAAGTTGGTATTTGAGTTCCAAACTCCCATTTCAGAACACACCTTCAACCCTTGACGTTCAACAATTACCCGTTTACGCTAAGATCAGTTTTGGGAGTTCTACTCGCCCGAATTCAATTTTCTAAAGCTGTACGCGCTTCCTAACGTCTTAGCTATCCACTCATGTGATCAAATTCATAATTAAATCTTCCATCCATTACCAGATTTCCCTAGACCTCACCTGACTCAGATTTTGTCCAAATCTAGACTAGACTAGGAATTCTCAAGTCACTACTCAAAAGTTTTCTGGCCCAAATTCTTTCCCCATTGACTTTTCCATAACGATGGGAATAGGTCGTTACAATAGATACCAATTTACCCATTACTCGTCCCCGAGTGATGAACTAGGAAAAACTGGCTAAAGTAAGAGTAAAGTAGTACCAGAATTGTTGAACAACTTGGGATACTTGTCTCGCATGTCCTTCTCGGTTTGCCAAATAGCTTCCTCAACCGGACGATGCTTCCATTGAACTTTCACAGAATTTATCTCCTTGGTCCTAAGCTTCCGGACGTCGCGATCAAGAATGGTAACCGGTTCCTCCTCATACTGAAAGTCTTTATCTAACAAAACTGAGTCCCATTTTATGATGTAATCCCCGTCCCCATGATACCTCTTCAACATGGACACGTGAAACACTGGATGAACTCCAGATAAGCTAGGAGGTAAGGCCAACCTATAAGCCATTGGCCGTACACAGTCAAGAATCTCAAATGGTCCAATATATCGAGGACTAAGCTTGCCCTTCTTGCCGAATCTCATCAACCCTTTTATGGGTGACACTTTAAGGAGAACTTGTTCACCGGCCTGAAATTCCATGTCTCTTACCTTACGGTCTGTATACTTCTTCTGTCGACTCTGGGCTGCTAGAAGCTTAGCTTGGATGCTTCTTACCTTATCCTGAGCATCCTTCACTAAATCAACCCCTAAAGGTTTCACATCTCTAGCCTCAAACATCCTATGGGTGATCTACATCCCCTCCCATAAAGTGCCTAGAACGGTGCCATGTCAATGCTAGAGTGGTAACTGTTATTATAAGAGAACTCACACAAGAGTAAGAATTTGTCCCAATGTCCTCCAAAGTCAATTACACATGCCCTCAACATGCCCTCTAACACTTGAATAGTCCTCTCTGACTTCTCGTCCGTCTGTGGATGGAAGGATGTGCTAAAAGTGAGTTGAGTGCCCAACTCCTCATGCAATTTTCCCTAAAACTTGGATGTGAATTGCGTACCACGGTCCGAAATGATAGAAAAGGGCACTCCGTGCAGCCTTGCTACCTCCTTCACATACACCTTAGCCAACTTTTGCGCATTATAGTCTACTCTGACTGGAATGAAATGGGCTGACTTACTTAGTTTGTCAACCACTACCCAAATGGAGTCAAACTTTCCCAGGGTCTTGGGGAGACCAACCAAGAAATCCATAACTATCCTTTCACATTTCCATTTCGGAATTGGTATTCGCTGAAGCAAACCTGCAGGCCTTTGGTGCTCATACTTTACCTATTAACAGTTGTGGCACTTAGCCACAAACTCGGCTATGTCTTTCTTCATGCCAGGCCACAAATAAAGTTGTTTCAAATCTCGGTATAACTTGGTCACACCTGGATGAATGGAATACCGCAAACCGTGGGATTCTGTCAACATCTTCTGAATCGAGTCATCCACTTGGGGAACAAAAATTCTTCCTTTAAAACTGAGCACATCCCCCGCATCAAGAGTCGCATCTTGTGCCTTGTCTGACACTGTCTTCTTTCTGAGCTCATTAAAACTCTCATCCTCAAACTGTTTGGCCTTGATCTCCTCAATGAAAGTGGGCCTAACCTCAATGCTAGCTAACACCCCACCTTTTTCTGAGAGGCTCAACCGCATGAACTTAGACTCCAAGGTTTGAATTTCCTTGGCCAAAGGTCGCTTGGATAAACCCAAGCAAGCTAGACTACCTATACTCACCGCCTTCCGGCTTAATACGTCTGCCACCACGTTAGCCTTACCCGGATGATACTGGATGGTAACATCATAATCCTTGAGTAACTCCATCCACCATCGCTCTCTCAGATTCAGGTCCTTCTGAGTGAATACATATTGTAGACTACGGTGGTCAGTAAATACCTCACACTTGATACCATAAAGGTAATGCCGCCAGATCTTGAGGGCAAACACTACCGCTTCTAACTCCAAATCATGTGTAGGGCAGTTTCTCTCATGCACCTTCAGCTGCCGCGATGCATAAGCTAAGACATTCTTATCCTGCATCAACACAACACCCAAACCCGAATGTGAAACATCATAATAAATAATGAAATCTTTACCTTCAACCGACAGTGCTAGAATAGGTGATGTGGTCAGAAGAGTCTTGAGCTCTTGAAATCTCTCCTCACACTTTTCAGTCCATTCGAAAGGCACCTCTTTTTTGGTCAGCCTTGTCGGATGCGTGGCAATAAGAGCAAAGTTCTTCACAAACCAACGATAGTAACTGGCGAGCCCCACAAAACTCCTAATTTCAGTCACAGAACTAGGCTGGACCCAATTCTTGACTGCTTCGATCTTTTCGGGATCTACCATTACCCCTTCCCTTGAAACAACATGCCCCAAAAAGGCAACTGAAGTCAACCAGAACTCACACTTGGAAAATTTGGCATATAACTTTTGCCTCCCAAGGACACCCAAAACAATACGAAGATGGTCGGCATGCTCTTCCTTACTCTTCGAATAGACCAAAATGTCATCAATAAAGACTAACAAAAGAATCCTGAAATGGTTTGAACACACCATTCATCAAACTCATGAAAGTTGCAGGCGCATTGATCAACCCAAACAACATCACTAAGAACTCATAGTGCCCATAGCGGGTCCTGAATGCCGTCTTTGGTACATCCTCAGGCCTAATCTTTAGCTGGTGGTAACCAAACCTTAGATCAATTTTAGAGGAAACTGATGCACCCTACAACTGGTCAAAAAGATCATCTATCTGAGGCAACGAATACTTATTTCGAATGGTGACCCTATTCAACTGTCGATAGTCTATGCACATCCTCATACTACCATCCTTATTCTTAACAAACAAGATAGGAGCACCCCACAGGGAAGCACTAGGACGGATGAAACCTTTATCCAGAAGATCCTGGATTTGAGATTTAAGCTCTCTCAATTCAACCGGGCCATTCGATAAGGAGGAATGGAGATGGCGCGAGTACCAGGTTCCAAGTCAATGTAGAAATCTATATCTCTATCCGGAGGCATACCAGGAAAATCGGTAGGAAACATTTCCTTGAATTCAAACACTATATGAATAGACTCAATAGAGGGAGACTCAACATCAACATCCCGAATATGATCCAAAAACGCCAAACACCCCTGCCCCACCAGTTTTCTAGCCCGAATGGAAGATATGACCTTAGCTGGCTTAGGCTTGTACACCCCTTCCCACTCTAACTTTTCCCTTCCCAGAATATCTAGAGTTACAGACTTAGTATTACAATTAAGCATAGCATAATAGGGGGACAACCAAGTCATGCCTAAGAATATATCAAAGTCAGTCATATCTAAAATAACCAAATCAGCCCAAGTTTGGAAACCCATAAACATAACACAACAAGCACGATAAACATGGGTGACTATGACAGACTCTCCAACTGGGGTAGAAACATGGATGGGAGCATCAAGTACATCACAAACCGCATCAAATCTCAAGGCAAACTGAACTATCACATATGAAAAAGTAGAACCCGGATCAAACAACACATTAGCCATCCGGTCACAGACTAGAATAGTACCTGTGATCACTGCATCAGATGTCTCCACCTCGGTCTTGCCCAGAAAGGCATAAAACTGAGCCCTGTCATCTTGATAGACAACCTCCTTTCCTGGCTGCGCTGCTCCTCTAGCTGCATTACCATTTCCCTGACCTCTACGGGCTTGCTAATTCCCTCCTCGCCCACCTTATGGACGTCCTTTGCCATTATTACCGTTGCCCACGGGTACCACTACTCTAGTCTGCTGTTGTGCGGGGTCAAACATTGGTGGATGGGAACAATCTCTCCTCATATTCCTAGGTTCTCCACAATTATAGCAACTACGATCAAAAGACGACCTGCTGCTCGTCGAAGGCGCGGCTCCCTAGCTACCCTGAATAAAATTTTGTTGTGGAGTTCTTGAGTAACCACATGTAGTAGCGGGCAAAGCGGACTGAATTGGCCGGGCCGCAAGTGTCGGCCTACCTGAACCTCTGGAGTAGGAACCATGGAAGTTCCCTGTGCTCTTGGGCTTCTTAGCCAAAGCTTTGGCCTGCCCATCACGTCGAACTCCCTCTACTTACTTCACAAAGTTTGTCACCTCATTAAAACTTTTTCCTGCAGAAGTCATGTGAACAGACAATACATGTAATTCAGGGTTCAATCCTTTGACAAATAGATGAATCCTCTCCTCCTCTGTAGTTACCAATTGTGTAGCATATCTAAACAAGGCATAGATCTTAGCCTCATAAGAAGCTACAGTCATACCACCCTGCTCCAAAGCCATGAACTCATCCTTCTTACGATCTCTCAAAGTCCGGGGCACATACTTTTCAAGAAACAGAGCATGAAACTCCATCCAAGTGAGTGGGGTAAAACTGACGATCCGCATTTCACATAGGCCCTCCACCACTGTTTAGCCTCACCCTGAAGTTGGAAGGTCATGAATTCTATCCCATGCTGGTGTACAATACCTAACTTGTGAAGCCTCTCATAGCAATCCAAAATAAACTCATAGGCGTCCTCACTCTCAGAACCATGGAACACAGGAGGATTTAGCTTTAGAAACTTAGTCAGCATCTCATGCTCATTACCAGTCATCACAGGACCTAATAGGGGACGGAAAAAGGCATTAGTGCCTAATGCTCCACCTACCCTGGGAATAGTAGCAGTAATGGGGGGATTGACGCGAGGTTGGGCCGCTTGCACTGTGGGAAGGACTCTGGGGCCGACCAATCCCTTCAGAAAAGACAAGATTTGCAGAGCTAACACTGGATCTAAGGGAGGAATACCTGTAGCCTCTGCCTACGCATTCCCCTCTAGTCCAACATCCTCCTCGTCTTCGACCTCCACATTCTCCTCTACCTCTTCGTGATGTGCAGGAGGGGCCTCTTCTCTTGGAGAATTCTCAACTGGAGCTTCACCCCTGGCAGGTGCTACCATTCCTCGGCCTCTACCCCTTCCTCTTACTCTACCCCTGCCTCGACTGTGGCCTCTTGCTGCGGGCTCCTCAGTTGGCTCATTAATGGGGGCTACGGGTCTGACGCCGTTGTATCGCATGTTAACCATCTGCGGAAAGAAGAGTGGAAGAGATTAGATACCAATTTGGATCACCAGATACCAATTGGAATCAAGTCATAGCACGAAAGGAGTAGAACAAAGAGATTTTCTAAAGTTTTGTAGCCTCTCGAAGAAAAGTACAGACGTCTCCGTACTGTTCCGCAAGACTCTAGTACACTCACTTTGGTATGATGGGATCAACGAACCTAGGGTTCTGATACCAACTTTGTCACGACCCACACTAACCCTCCGGTGGGAGAACCATTACTACAACCCGACTAAGCAACTTAACCAAAAAACCTAAGCATTTAAAGATATGGAAGCAGATTTAAATGACTAAGAAATACGGAGTTCCCATAAACTCCGGAAGTTCAACAAAAACAACTAACAAACTATTACGGAAGTTAACCCCTAGAACTGAAAGTCATTGCCAAAACTACTAACCAACAAGTCTAAGAGAATGGGTCCAAACCCAAAACTAAACATACAAGTAATTCTAATTAGAAAGTCTGAGTCGGAAAAGAATGGACTAAACAATAGAGGACCCATGGCAGCCTGAAAGAACTGACTCACCCTTCAATCCGGTCTCGATCACTGATATCCTAGCTGAGGTCTATCAGTAGCCGCCTGAAAATGGCCTGTACTCAACAAAGAACGAGCAAGTGCAGTATTTGTACACAAACCACAGTGTACTGGTAGGATCACACAGCTATTCCAGTAAGCGAAACGTTAGAAAGCAATCACAGCACAGTAAGCACACATATATAGAATACATAGATCAATTATCATTTCAAGAGAAACATACAGTTCCCAATATCAACGACAATAGACATGAATTTAATAATCACAATGGTCCTCTCATGGAACCCACACCCAAACTATTAGTGTATCGAAACGTGACATCCAATCCAAAATATGTGTCGGAACGTGACACCCGATCCAATATATATGTCGGAACGTGACACTCGATCCAATATATGTGTTGGAACGTGACACCGGATCCAATCAGCCCAAACACAATCTCAATCACACCCATAATGAACATTACTCATAATCATACAATCAAGTATTAGGTTCATGGCATGAAATCGTTCACACATACTCATTTCATTAGATTTGGTTCGCATATTCACATATATGCATGCATACAATGAAGCAATTAATCGGTATATATCACACAAACAGGAAATCAAACCATCACCTACCTCGAAATAACACTTGAATCCTCCTAAGACACTTGAGCCTTCCCTTTCTGGATTCGTTCAGCTTGTTCTTGGTCTAGAAACAATCAATTATCGCAAAGATCAATAAACAAGGCCTAATTTACCCGAATAATAATCAATCTATCTATCCATGACCAAACCCAAGATCCTAATGTTCAATTAGGTCTTTTTCCACCATTAACTTCATGTCAAAACCCTCTCCCAATGATAATTACCCAAGAATCTAAGTTCTACATATTGAAAAATGGATTAGGGACGTAATAATCTTACCTTTAGCGCTAGAAGTGGTGGAAAACTGTCAAGAACTTGCCCTGGGTTGTCTCTTAGCTCTCAATAACGAAGGTTTGCAGAAAATAACATTTTTGGGATTTTTACCCGATCTAAGTCGCGACTGTCCCGCCACAATGGGACCCAACCCACCACAGTGGCCCCGCCCTGGCAGAACGAACCCCGCCCTAGCGGCTTGCACGGAGACAGAAAGTCATAATTTGAGTTCTAAACTCCCATTTCACAATCCACATTCAACCCTTGACGTTCAACAACTACCCATTCATGCTAAGATCAGTTTCAGGAGTTCTACTCGCCCGAATTTGATTCCGTAAAGCTGTACAGGCTTCCTAATGTCTTGGCTATCCGCTCATGTGATCAAATTCATAATTAAATCTCCCATCCATTACCATATTATTTTAGACCTCATCTGACTCAGATTTCGACCAAATCTGGACTAGGCTAGGAATTCTCAAGTCTCTACTCAAACATTTTCTGGCCCAAATTCTTTCCCTATTGGCTTTTCCATAAAGACAGGAACAGGTCATTACAATAGAAGTAGCCCAAGTGGAACAATTGGATATTAAGGATTCAAGTTTAAATAGCTAATTTAAATAGATTGTTTTGTATTTATATTGAAACGTTTTTCACCAATATTTTGAGATAATTTTTTGTATATAATGTTATAAGAATTATAAAAGGATGATAGAATCATGAATGATATTTTTTAGGTAGTATTTTTTTGTAGCGACTCTAGAAGTAATTATTTATATACATTATGATTTAGCAAAAATTAACACATTGTTTAGACAAACAAAAGTAATTATTTTATAAATTTCAAAATAAATGAAAGGAAAAATTATGCATAGATAAACATGTATATAAAGAGTTCAACTTACTGAATCAAATTATCTTTTCGTTACAAAAATAAGGAGCATAAGTTTAGCGATATAAAAAAAATTCAGAAGATGAAAGACTCTTAAGCGACTTAAAATTATAAAAGTTATAAAAATTAAGTACTAATAATAAACTTCACTAAAACTTGAAATCTGAAATATATAGTCATTAGGATGACACTACAAAAAATATATAGAATATTTTATGTACTCAATTATTCCAAAAAGTTATTTATTGAATTTAACGAGCTATTATGATCGCGCGAAGGGCGGCTAAGTTCACTAGTGGAAATCATATTGTATGAGATAGAGCGTTGACTACTGATAAAACTCACATGTCCATATATAAAATGAGAAAAGCAAAATGATCATGCTTTGATGGATGGGTAGAATATGCTAGGAGAGATTCGACAAGATGAGGAACGAGGATATATTGGGTAAGGTAGAAATTGTTGACATCATATTTTAATCTCCCACGATTTACTTAATTAAAGAGTCATCCCTTTTGAATTATCAATAAATGAAATAAATATTTTATTTCGTAAAATAAGGCATTTTTCAAAATTATTATTTTCATATTATTTGCCATTTTTTACAAAATGACGCGTACTATATCATATATATTTTACATAATCTTAAGTGTCAATTTTATTTGTAAGTATAAATTATATTTTTATATATATTTCTTAATTAAAAATTAATTTGTTCCAAACTGAAAATTATTTTTTCTATTTATATTAGGTTTAATTAAGCTATATTTACAGATAAGCATTTCATTCTTTTAAAGTCAAGACGCTTAAGTAATTGATTAAAATATAATTTATAATATTTTTTAAATAATTTTATGTATTTAAATTTTAAATATTAAATTAATTTATCTAATTTGGTATCAAATATTTATTAAATTCACAGAAGATAAAAAGTGCAATATAAATTGAAATGGAGGAGTAAGAAAGAAATCTCATTCGAATTCATTCTTTTATTTCAAAAACTCAAGAGAACTTTAATTGATTAAAAAATTATGCTAATTAATGACATGAAACTATTGATATAACATTAATTGACGAGAGACATGCGACAAAGCTAAGCTTCTAATAAATCATAGAGTTAGAAATGGACTGTAGAGTCTAAGGACTTAAGGTTGAGCAAGATTAAAATAGAGTATATGAAGTGCAAGTTCAGTGATACAACACATGAGACAAATATGAAAATGAAGATTGATACACAAGTCATCTCTGGGAGAAGAAGTTTTATGTATTAATTTTGATCAATAATGCAAGAAAATGAGAAGATCGAAGAGGATGTCCCACATCTTATATATTGGAGTGGGTGGATAAAATGAAAACTCGAATTTGTTTTTCTATACAATAAAAATGTACCACCAAGACTTAAAGTAAGCTTTATAGAACAGTTATTTAATCAATTATATTGTATGAGGCAGAGTGTTTATCAATAAAAAAAAAGCAACATGTCCATATATATAATACGAGAGTAGCGAAATGATAATTGTTTAGATGGATGTGTGGACACACTAGGAGAGATTAGAAAAAATTAGGTATGAGGATATATTGGGAAAGATAGAAATGGTTGACACCCTATTTTGGTCTTCCACGATATGTTTACTTAATTAAAGAGTCCGCTCCTTGAATTGTTAATAAATAAAATAAATATTTTCTTTCTTACAATAGCGCGGCCTTCATTCGTAAGGAGCAATTGTTTTGGGAAGATAGGAGCCGGTGAAGGCCCCATGCCCACTGCGTCTACCGAATCCGAGAATTCAAGCCGCCGTTCGCGGACCACGCCATCACACGACGAAGTGAGGAAGGCGTGGGACGCGAGAGTGGATTTTGGGTTCACCCCGCACATGGAATGCGAGGGGCGACCAATTGTACGTGAGTAATTCCTAGGCATTAGGAATGCAGCACAGGAGACCGACGTCCGACAAGCCTAGATTGCGCTTGATCTGCGATCGAGATGGCATGCGGGTTAGGATGTTGCTGTTCGAAGCAGGGATCCAACCTAACCACATAAGCCAAATACCACTCATGCGCCGTACGTGAATTGCTTCGTCGATGCACGCCCAACACCCGCCCCAACGCCCGACATGAGATGTCGTGCGCCGATGCCGATGCCTTCGTTGCAAGGCCAATGCAATCCCCGCCATAGTGCACCTCTGTCGGGGGTTGAGAATTTAATCACTGTAAAGGTGTTGAAGGCAGACTAAAGTTCTTGCACGGGAACCGCCCACGCCCGGCCCACTGTAGCGTCTGGCCGTACATGGCCTTACATGCCCTGTACGTGCAGCGCCTAGAGTTAGTCGTAACATGAGCTCTAGAACTCGTCACTCACCCAAAAGAACTGCCATTTCCACACTAACCGCTTATAGACCGGTCGAGATAAATGCCCTCAGCGGCGCACGGTCGCCCCACGAGCCGTCCTCGGCGTGTTTTTATAGGCGCCCAACGACGTAGCACGGACAAGCCATGCATGCAATCAAACGCCCACGCAGCACGCCCACTAAGCCCACAGGACGCCCATGACGTCCGTCTGCCGTCGCCTCAGTCTGCCTCCAACACCTCTACCCTCCTTATATATGTTTTAAAAAAAACCCATGTGACAGGAGTAGGC